>WOGN01007030.1:0-12081 GCA_015342105.1 Leptinotarsa texana | reverse complement strand
TTATAATAATTTTTTAATCTTATTTTTTTTCAGCTTTCATTAATATTTTAATTTCATTTGTTTGGTTATAGTTTGTATGTTAATTTTTAGTAAATTTTGTTTTTTGTTTAATAAAATTGTTATTTTCGGTTAACCTTATTAATTTTGTAATTGTTTTTCCGGGGTTTCAAATCATTTTATATTAGATTAGATAATGGAAATCCGAACTGATGAAATATCCGGTCCAATCTTCACATTTTCTCTTCTTCCTTGATCACATGGGCTACAGCATCAGCCCAATTTTTTTTCCGTATCCATTCCATTGCAAGTTCTTCTGAAATTTGGACATCAGAAATTTTATGTCACGTTTTCACGAGCTACGTAACCCTCAATTAGAACCCAAATTAATTCTATCGGGTTTAATTCGCAATGGTTAGGAGGAAGTCTTGAAATTGTGATGCCTTCAGCACGAGCTATTGTATCCACCACATGCTGGCGATATTTGTCACGATGCTGTTTAATGACATTCATAAGCTCAACCTCAACCATGTCCTCGGAAAATAGAATTTCTTTTTGTCCTAACCAACTCTGCATGTCTGCTTTTTTGGTGGTTATAGTTGGCAGCCGTTTTACTAATTGGCTGTGGTAAGAAGCACTATCCATTACTATTATCGAATTTGGCTCGACTCGTGGAAGAAGGGATTCAAACCATACTTCAAAGTGTTGCGCGTCCATGTCTTCGTGATACTCCCCGGTTTTTTTCGATAAAAAAAGCCACTCTCACTACCTATATGGGCGACAATTAGCCGTTGTCCTTTACTTGTTGGTCCGCGTTACCCTGTTGATAAACCGTCTACAAATGCTTGACGATAACTAGTTACAGTAGTATTTTGCCAGATCTTAGATACCGTGTGACCAGTATTCACCCCCTTTCGTCCAGATAATAATTATTTTTGTGAGCAGAACGCATTTCTCTAATAGAGCGAAGATATCTCCGTCGCCACGAAACTATATCTTCTCTCTCTATTGAGACATATTCACGGGATCGTTTGGCATATCTAAATTCTAAATCTCCTTTTATTATTCTTCTTAACTTCTCTTTGCTCATTTTTGGAATGAGATCATTATCCATTACCTTTGTCCTAATGGATTCGAGGGTTGGCGCTTCATTCTCAAAAAAATTTTTCTGGTACTCATCCAATTAAATTTTTTTTACACCACGACAATGTACTTTTGGAGCTTGCACAATCCCAGTAACCTTTTTTTCACGTACAATTGTCGACACGAAAATTCCCGTTCAAAATGAACACTGGGTTACAGCTTTCACTGTACGGGGTGTATTTTCCAAATTTTCGTACACTCTACAGACAAACTGTTTCTCTTCTAACGACATAAACTTCCGGTTTCTTTGTACATCACGTGGATCTGCTACGGTATCCATTTGAATACTATAAAAATAATGAAAATAAATCATATTTTTCAGCTATTTGTCAGTTGTTTACTTACCTCAGAAACTATTTTGAAATTGATGTATTTTGAAAAACACTTCATTGTGAGATTTTCACTAGAACATATTAACAATAACGCAACACGTATTTCGCTGCATAGTAGCTTTTTCAAGCGGGTTCACTAACAAACTGAATTCTACATACATTTTGATTTATATACATTTTTTGAAATATTTCTATTTACCTAGAAACCAATAATATTCTAGGAACTGAATAATGACAGTTATACCTGAGTTTAACGGTTACCTGGGTTTGATGATTAAGTTAACTGATTATCTCACAATAAAGTGTGTATGTGATGAAAATCTATGATAATGTATTGTAAAAAACTCTATCTTACATTTTAAAGTTGATAAATATAACAGTTTATTTAATAAATATAATAAAATGTATTTAATGAATACAAAACAAATTCACCTTCACAAGAAACAGAACGCACCACGCCTATGCATATAAGGACGCTTGATAATGAATATACCGAATGACTATTTATGGAAAATATAATAGACCTGCGAAGTGTTGATCAGGATACCGACGTTTCAAAGTATTTAACGATCTGGTCCACCTATTCGCTCGTACATCCTATCGATATTCAGAAGCTATCTTGTTACGGGGAGCAAATTGTATGGAATCATCTTATATTATTATGAAACCACAGCTGCATAAACATGCATTTGAGTTTGATGAATAAGTAGGAAACATTCCCGTTCTCTAGATTTTCAGGACCACTCTTTATTGATTCGTAAGGAACAACATGTTTAACAGAATCTCCATAAGAACCATTTCTCAAGCTGCGATCGATCCTTCCAAGTGAAGAAGGGTTTGGTAGAGGGATCGATTCGGCTCTTGCTTCATAAAGCTCTTCCGCTGAAAGGGAACCAGAACTACGAGGACTGCAACTCATATTTGAGATGAAAGAATGACCTAAGTCCACTGACCGCATTGAAAAAGAAAAAGGTGGATCAATTACTTGTGAATTAACCTTGATGCGATATCCACATATCTCAGCTTGTTTTGAAGAGATTCCAGTTCCAAATAAGGGCAATGCATGATCTCATCAAAATTATGTTGAGGAGGAATTGTTCCATGGACCGAAGCAGCATTGCCACGTTGAATAGCAGTACTAAGTTTTTCTATCAAAGAAGAAGTAGAACGGTGATCTTCAGTTGCTTGGCCTATTCTTCTTTCGAGTTCATGAACGAGTAACAGAGACTCCGGGCCATAAACATCAAAAGTTTCAACCGAAACTGGATGGAACCGATAGTTGTTACCAAGATTTTGGTATTCTATGTCGAAAAATAAATGAAAAGTGAATAAAGAACCCTTCATGATTGTTACAGAAGTGACGTTTTTGGAATAAACTGAACACATTAGTATATAAAACATCATATATTCAGTAACCCCAAGAACGGAAATGATCCGTGCATTATATTATGTATTCCTTTTACGAATTACCGGTTGATAACAAAAAATCAATAACATTGCCGTATATATCTGATATCAAAACCATATTAAATCCATTTCCTATCTTGCTTCCCCGGAAATTTCTTTGAAGTTTATCCTGTTCTCCGATTTCTATGTCCTATCTCAAGTATTGTCATGCACATTCGTCTTATATCTATAACTGCAAAAAGAACGGAAGATAAATAGAAGCCAGCTCGCAACTTTTTTCATTCCGAACGACTTCTTTGATCCTTGAAAAATATGAGTTTCCCGAAACTCTCTATCCTCGAAAATAAAACGATCAATCTGCATGCAAAATAAAAGGAATGTAATTTAAAGCCTTTTGAATATTTATTATCTGCGTCCTCTTGACACTTACTTTTTTATCTGCTCGCCAAGCAGTTTGTCGCGAATTTCACAGTTTGCTGTCAAATGGAGTAATGGTAAGCGTAATAAAGCCTCCATTAGGCCAGTTGCCAGGACATGCTGGAGAAAGATAACGTTGTTGGCAATGGTGTGTTGGGATACAAATTAATTAGGGATGATTGCGTATTGAAGCTGCACTGAAAAATATGCATACTTTCAGCTTAGGTTATACCAGCATATACCATTGGCTCACATTGACGAGTTTTCGTATTTATACAGGATGTTCATTGAACCTGCGGCCAAAATTCAAGGGATTATAATAATAATAATAATAATAACTTTATTCGTCTTTTCGATCATGTACATGATATAAGACATGTCATAAATGAAAATATGGAAATTATATGAGAAAATAATGACGATCCACAGAATAACATAGATCGGACACTTAAAACAGGTACTCAACTATATACATATATAAAAAGTAAAAAATAACGGAAACATATATATATATATATATATATATAAATACACACATACGTACATATACATATACATACATAAAAGTAAATTTATCTTTAACTAGGATGAAAAAAATGGAGTCCAAGCAATAATCATGATAACAGTGTATCCCGTTCTGAGAATTCTTCAACGCTTTAATATCCCTCATTAGTTAATAGCTCCTCCATTTGTTTTTCAAATGGTATAATATGCAAATCTTCGATATCTTGAGGCAACATATTGAATAATATTATGCCATTATATGCAAGTGATTTCTTGAATGTCGATGTTTTATGTTTTGGCATAGTTAATAAATGTCTATTTCATGTTGCATAGTTATGAACTATTGATTCATCTCTCAGATTGGGTACATTATTTAAACGTTAGCAACTTGTTCTTGCAGAAAGCAGGTCTACGGCTATCCCTGGGTGCAATATTGAAGATAGTTCTAATTATTCTTTTTTGAACAATAAAAACACGTTTTGCTCCCCACAATAATACATTTTGAGTCATATGTGAGTACGCCAATGAATAGTAAACAGTCCTGATACCATCTAAACCAAGCACGTCTTTGATCTGTCGTATTGCAAATAACGCTTGATTCAATTTTTTGCAGACATAATCGATATGGGGCTCCCAAGACAAGGTTTTATCTATAAACATACCAAGGAGTTTGGCTGTTTCCGAGAGTTGGATGTTGTTGAGTTTCACCGTTTTCCTTAACGCGAAGCTTAAATGTACTGTTTTACTTTAGTTCAGTTTTAGTTGATTTCTATCACACCAAGAAATCGTGTCATCCATGACTGAATTAATGGTGTTTTCTAGCTCCTCCGCAGTATTTCCGGAAACTGTTATGGTAGTGTCATCTGCGAATAGGATAATGAAACCTTGTTTTATATACTTCGGAAGATCATTTATATAGATAGAGAAAATCAGTGGGCCTAAAATGGACCCGTGTGGTACCCCAAGGATAATATCTTGAATATCAGATGCTGCAGTATTCATAGTCACTACTATTTTCCTATCTTCCATAAAAGATTTTATCCATTCCAGAAGGAACCCTCTAATATCAATGTTATATAACTTATTAACCATTATGTCACTGTTTACTGAATCAAACGCCTTAGCCAAGTCAAATAATATTGAAACTACGTACTTTCCCTTCCTTACGATTTCATTGTAAATAAACTAGAATTTTCTAGCAATAGCAGTCTTAACTGATCTAGCTTTTCTAAAACCATTCGGTTAGAATAATTCTATTTGCTATTTTTTCAATAACTTTAGATGGCATACTCAGTAATGATATTTTGCGATAGTTATCTTTATCTTCATATGGCTCATTCAGAGAGTTGAAATGCACAGGGTAATATAGACTACGATATCAATGATACAAATATATTAGTTTCAAATGATTATTGATTCAGGGTCGTTTCGAAAATTTTCCAGATTGTCAGTGAACCCCACGTGGAAAATTATCGAAAACGGGTTGGGTTTTGTTTAAATTTCCTCCCTCTGGGTGGGAAGACTAACACGAGAAAACCCCGTAGTCATGACTACGACCATGAAAAGCGTAGGTCTAGGCCAACCCTCTTCGCCCACACACCTTTCCGCCCGTCGAACATCTATCGGCTGTGGCGAAAGTGAGACGGCAATATTTGGGTGGATTGTTATACCGGAAAATCGCAATATGAGTTATTAGATTTAGTAGTTGGGTGTGGTGATTTTTTTCTCTTTTACTTCAGTCGGTAGGTGTAATAAAGGGCGTTGAATATAAACCGCAGGCCCACGCTAAATTTTTGGAAGGTCAATCACAATAAAATATGTAAAAAAAGGGTTTTATTGAAAAAAAAAGATAATAATAATAACAATATAGACAATGTACTAAAAACTAAAACCACTATCCTCAGCAATCTGCGGCATTGATCAGATAAAAATAATAATAAAATTGTTGGGCATAGTATCAACATATTTACTAATGTTACGCTACACCCACCGGTTTTATTGATTTATCTTTTCAATTCCGTAGATTGCTGCTTCCTAGAACCTTTCGATTCATTTTTTAGTTCATCAACTCGGATTGAGAATAAGCCAAGCAACATTCTACCTCTTTTTTGATAGAAAGAATTATTATTGCTATTCAACGTGGCAATGCTGCTTCGGTGCTTGGAACTATTCCTCCTTCACATAATTTTGATGAGATCATGCATTGCCCTAATTTCAATAAGGAACTGAAATCTCGTCGAAACAAGCCGAGATATGTGGATATTCATCAGTCTCCTATCAAGGTTAACTCGCAAGTGATTGATCAACCTTCTTCTTTTTCAGTGCGGTCAGTGGACTCAGGTCTTTCTTGCCTCCCGAATATGAGTTGCAGTCCTCGTAGTTCTGGTTCCCTTTCAGTGGAAGAGCTTCATGAAGCAAGAGCCGAATCGATCCCTCTGCGAAACCCGTCTTCACTTGGAAGGATCGATCGCAGCTTGAAAATGGTTTTTATGGAGGTTCTGTGAAACGTGTTCTTCCTTACGCATCAGTAGAGAGTTTTCCTGAAAATCTAGATAAGAAAATTGGATTGGATAATGTAGAAAACACTTGCTACATGATTTCGGATTGTTCCGAATTCTCGGGGTTTTCGTTGAATACTCTTCATGAGCAAAACAATAGCAAAATCAATACTCCTGACCGCCCTGCATTGAATGATTCCGTACAGTCCATCTCGTCTTGTGTTTGTAAATCGTTTGCTGGAAAAATCCTCACTTGTTTGTTTTGTAGTAAATGTTCAAGAGGTAGCGAAAACTTATGTGAATTTCTGGAACTTCATCTACAACCGTACAAAGCTTATTGTTAAATCATCTGAAAATGGAATTTTCAACAAGTGATGATCGACTGTATTGTCAAACATGTGCCAAACTAACTGACTGTTATAAGGAAACAAGTATAGGTAAGACACAGTCAATCTGATAACACTGATGATCTTCAAACAAGCAGAACACTATTATAATATTCATGCAGTCATTGTTCACTGTGGTTCTGACGTTGAATTTGCTCATTATTACGCATTGGTCAAAGATGAAACGGACTGGTTTAAGTTTGACGATAGTCGTTTAACGAAGTGTTCTGGCGATGCGTTGAATCTATTGGAGCCTCTGGAGACACCCTTCATTATATTTTATAAGAAAGAGAACATTGGTAGATCAAGATCTTTAGATGATGTGGTGCTGCAGGTTTTTTCGGGTTTTCCTGCAGCTCAAAAAGCAAATGCGCTACTAGAATCAACGAAGTCGCCCGGAGAGCCAATTAATTTTTATGGTTGTTTTTATTTTTATCGTTGTTTTAACCATAAATAAAGATGTTTCCAGTACATTGTCTGCATCATAATTATCTTTTTTCCCAATGAAAGAGTATTCATTTCATTTTCAAGTTTTCAGTTTCTAATTTGGTTCTTCAATCCTTGTCATTCTTCTTAGTTCATTTATTGTCGCTGTACTACAAGGTAATATGTAATCCGCCATGTTGTAGCTGCGGCCATCTTGGATTTACAATCAAATCTGATATATTTTTTTTTTGATTTTCATCAAAACTAAAGATGTTTACCAAATATCAGATCAATCTGTTAACAAGAAGGGGGTCAAACTTCAATTAGGTACTAAATTTGACTTGAATGAACAAACAAGCAGGTATGATTTTTACAGTCCTCATAATGGAAATTAGTTTCAGATTTATGGTTATGCTTGTAGGTGGCTCTCGTGGGAGTCTTAGAAAAGAAAACGCAGTAATATAAGTGAAGGGAAGGATAATTTGTGAAGGTTTTTCTACGGCTGCTAAAAATGTAGATATTGATTAGATTTATGGATGTAGCCGTTACTACATGGTAGGAAATCATAATGAAGCAAAGAGAAATGGAACTTTCTATGTTTTTTTACCACTTTTATTTGTAAGTAACGTTACTGCGGTTTCGTCCTATATGGACATTTTCAAACTTATACAATACACTTGTTATATAAACTTATTTTCAAACTTATACAACGAACTTGTATCAACTTATTGTATAAGTTTGAAAATGTCCGTATAGGACGAAACTGCAGTAACGTTAGTTTCAAATAAAAGTGGTAAAAAACATATAAAGTTTCATTTCTCTTTTTTCATATTGATTAGGATTGGAATTTCTCCTAATCAAACGCCGTACAAAAAAGGGAAAAGAAAATCTTCATTCTCTTCTGCACTATATGCAGAGGAGATGAACTTCTGAACGACTTTTGTGATATTAGTTTGTTGAATTAACCCCCCACCCTAGACTTCATAGGTTAAATTGGAACATTTGGCGCAAAATCAGTCTAGACGATACTTTTTCCACGCCGGGGATAACAAAAACTGTTGTAGGTGATATTTTCAGAAGCAAAAAGATTCAAAAATACATTTCTCTGTTTTCAATGTTCAATGCCAATGTTTCGTCGATTATTACTGCCTTCTTCAGGGATGCAACACCTCATTTGCAAACAGCTATATTTTGTGGGAATATTCCAAAGGATGGTAGAAAGCAATTAATTTCAAAATTGAATATTTATAAGGATGTGTAGATCACGTAACTTTCAGTCACAAGCTGGAAGAGAAAGTCCTCACAAAACAACTACTTTCATATAAATATTGAATTACAGGAAAAAATTATTTTTTAAACAACTATGAACATTGAATTGAACAAAGAATGCATATTCGTTATGGAACTAAATCAGATATCACTCACAAGATTGCTACACAATATAATATATGAAAGAAGTAAAATTTTACTTACATGGAACACTGTCATCCTCGATGGAGAACATTCGATATAATTACAAGATGAAGTACTTAATTCTTTCATAAAACTACGACCTAATATCACGATTGAGTTAAGTTTACTCTTGTCATATATGAGAGTACGTAGTGATATTCATTCCCTTATATGATTCAATCCTAGCCATAAGAATCTTGTTTTAATTGAAAGCAGTTGTTTCGAAAGTAATTTTATTTTTCATATAATTCAATGTTCATATGAAATTAGTTGCTACGAGAGTGTTTTCTTTTCCAGTTTGTGTCTGAAAGTTACTTCTTTGAATGATCTACACATCTTTCTTGTCGTAGATTTGGTTTTTTCATAAACATATGAAGCCTCCACACCCTTCAATATTATTTTACACTCGTACTATAATAGTAGGCACTAAATTCTCAGAAATATCATTGCGTTGGAACGAAAACAGTGTTGTCAAGGTTATGATTCTATATATTTTATCGAACGAACCATTATGCGTGACATTTCTTTCGTTTAAAAATAAATCGTCGAAGAAAGCGCTTGTCAGTAAACTTCTCACCTACCTTGGGTTTCGATTTATACCTAAACATGAAATTACTTAAATGTTAGGAATGTGATATCAAAGCATCTTTTGGTCATCCTTGACAGCTGTCAGCTGCTTTTGCATCTAAGAATCATATCAAACGAAATCAAGAAGCGCGTAATGTGGCCGGAAACATTATTCCAGGAAAACAAGAATGAGACTCATTGTGAATCAGTTGGCGCGTGCGTTTTCAACGTTAAATCGTTCATTGATAGATTGGCACAGACGGTTCAATGCCAAGTCCTGACATTACACGATACCGGGTTAGAAAGCTGAATTCCACTAGTACAGATTACTATTCCACTGGGGTGTAAATCACTCCTTAAAACTGTAGAAACATCGGATATTAGCAAAGGCCTGACCAAATAATTACTTCTAGACTAGATTTAGCTATTCTTAATGAACAAGTCTACGGAATGGTTTTCTTGCAAAACATGATGGGCGACTGCTGATTTTTCTGGTCTTCTATATTGTATGTGGGCTAAGAGTTTATTATATCTTATTTTAATAGACCTTTTAGACTATTTTGCATCGCAGTCCTTACATTTAATTTCGTAAACTCCATACTTTTCCGAATTCTCAACTTTGTCTTTTGGGTTTCCTGAAAGGCTCTGTAGTGTATGACTTGTTTTAAAAACCACCTTCATACCTAGTTCCTGGAAAATCTTTCCGAATTCTTTCAAGTAGTGAAGGTATGGAACTGAGAACTATTTATCTTGGTGTTCGTCGTTGAAAATAATTGAATACTTGTAAAATTATTTCACGTGCTTTTGACTGCAAAAACAACACAAATTGGAGGACAAGTGATAACACGCCTCTTTACAGAGCATTTGTATGTCTTGCAAGAGCTGTAGTGGGAGTTTACATTGAAAATGAGTTTGTGCGCATGGAAGCGGGCTTGCCATCACGTTTGGCGCTTGATGTACGTATTATGTATTTTACTAAGAATGCTTTTGTAATACATTACTATTCAATTGTACAAATTAGGCTGAACTTCGCCTATTTTATGTACAGAAATGAAAAAGACGATTCATTACTATTATTATCATTATTATTATTATAAACAAGTTTGGAATTGGTTTTGAAGATCTCCCAATTTTCCTGTCAAGTAGATCTGCATGATTTGTGTTGTTTTTCAACATCTATCGGTAATTTACTCAGAGCTAACTGAGTTCCGGATAAGAGGACCTCAAAGAAAATTTTACGACTATTGTGTGAAGTTACATAATGCAAAAGCCTTGGTATAAAGTCCTTGACAAATTTCTAGAAACCGAACTTAGTGCGGTGTATACCGTAATAAAATAACAACACTTCAAAAAGGTAACAACTCATGTACTCGTATAATCTTCTAAACGAATAATATAACCAAAGGCGTATGGGCAGAATTTGCAGGAAACTTTATTTGTCGAAGCACGTACTTCCTATTGAACGGCCGTGCTACTGAATACTAATGAAAATAAATCCAAGTTTGTAATCCCCACTCGAATTACCCAGTCATTGAAGATATCGATGCCTCTGTACGTATGCGTGGCTGCAATTGCAATTAAAACAAAAAATCTACGGGGTATTAATTTAAAAATTCCCAGAAGTGCGCATGTTTTTTTTGCAGTAGACTATCACAAGGAAAGGCATAAGGCCGGTGATTTCCTAGCGGCTTTCTCCAGCGCGGTTTCCGCGCGGTTTTTTATTTTTATGCCTATCACTGCATTTAAATGGAATATGACAGTCTTTGCGATTTTTAACAGCGGCGATTTTTTACAGCCGGCTGGTCATTGGATTCCGAGCGATATTCAGATGGCAAGGGCGACCCAGCAGGAGAACCCAGGTAAACGAATGTGACCCGACAGTGTTGAGTATTTCCCAGCGGTTTTTCAGTTGCTATTCGAGCATGGAAGTGGAAACTTTTTTCCTGGTTCCTCTTTCGGTGAACGTCGTACCTCCTTGGGTGGCGTCTTCCAGCAAGAGCGCCTTCTACTTCCAGAGGACAAAAGGATATCGCCATTTGATGGTGTAATATCACAGCAGCAGCAGACTTCATAGTGGTTGCTTTGAAGGCGCGAATGATATTAGAGGATGATAAGTCAGAAATCGGGACTGCCAGGAAATCGCGGACTGTGTCAGGTACTCACTTTAGCGATTTTTACTCAGCAATTTCCGCTCGTAAACCGCGCTGGAAAAAATCGCTGGGAAATCGCGAAGTGTCACCGGCCTAAGAGACATTTATTGAACCATTTGGATGAGCAAGTGTGAATTAATGATTATCTATGAGGATTCAGTAATATTTCATCGACTTTTGAGAGTATTATTTTTCAGAATTATTGATAAACGATTAGACGATCAAATTGATGGATGTCACTACGTGGTAGGAGATCAAGATGAAAAGAGAAATGAAAATTAAACAATAAACTATTGTTTAAGTTTGAAAATGTCCATATAGGACGAAACTGCAGTAACCTTAGTTACAAATAAAAGTGGTATAAAACATAGAAATTTTTATTTCTCGATTAGACGATCTCTTAGTTACAACGATAACTTGCAATAGAAACTGGTATCACATGTGCTAGCTCAAATGCTATTATTTCTGACCGGGATATCATAAGCTTATATCGTCATAGTTACGCTATCAATAAAGAGGGTCATAACTCCCTTGGGACATTATAGATTTTATAATTCCCTCTACCTTTCACAAGTAAAAATAAATAGAAATGAAAACTGAACCATATTTTATTTATTCACGTCATTACAAATAATAAATGTACAATTTTGAAATGTTTCCTGAAAATTACTTCCGCCACTGGAAACAATTTCTTCTTTTGTATGGCTGGAGCTTCTGTTCACTACAGTCGAGGTACCTGCCTCTTCTGATGACAAAGTAGACAACATACGCGCCGTTTTATTTCTCAATTCGATGCTATCCT
>WOGN01007029.1:0-12081 GCA_015342105.1 Leptinotarsa texana | reverse complement strand
CCAACACCAGCGGGGGCGTCTCCCACTGCCCCATCGGGGGACTGTGTGGAGGCACTTTCCTCTTCCGTTCGGAATTCTTGAGAGCGCAAATGTATTGAGGTCTTTTCCTGCCACTTCCTCTACCCCATTCACAACCCATTCCAATGCTTCCCACTGTCCCACTCCATAGGGGAAACCCTTGTGTACATTTTGTATATATGTATATACTTATTCTTATTGTATATATTTTATGAATACCACGAAAAGAAACCTTAAAATTGTATGGAGTATAGTAAATAAAGAACATTTTGATTTTGATTTTGATTTTGGTTGTCAGAATGAATTTTTATTGTTGGTCATTTGACTACCATAGGCTCTCCAGGCTTCTTTTTACTTTTGTCTGCAGACTTTCTTGAACTCTCTGGGGTTGGCTTGATATATACCCCAGTCCTCTTCTAGTCTTGTACGTTTTGACTTCTCGCTGTCTTCCTGAGGTGTTCCTATTCAGGTGATATATTTAACAAGTAATACTTTTTTTAGAGAGTGGCCATTTTCGAAGAATTCAATTTTTGTCCATTTCTCCTCTTTTGTACCGCATCACCGCATCTATGGTTATTATATACTGATATAAGTAGTATTATCCTTATACATTTGGAGGTTTCAAAGTGGAGGAATCCATATGTTTATATATTTTCGTTGATGGGTTTCGTGGTGCCACTAACAAAGTGTAAAAAATGGATTTTCCATTAACTAGCTGTCGCCCCCTACGAAAGAAAACTCTCAAAAGTCGAAACTTGAGCGGACTCAAGATTTTAACGTGCTATCTCAAGCCCGGGTTGGGAAGGAAGTGAAAATCGATCGTCCATCCCCAAAGCTCGAACCACCGATTCACACAGCGGTCGATTGGGTGAATAGACGCTAGCTAACCGGCTAGGGTCCTGCCAAAATAGTGTCCTAATATTATCTCCCTTCAAACGTCAAGCCACATAAGTCTCCAGGAAACAAAATATCAACGGGATGCCACCATTTGAAAAGGATGATACACACTGAAGTTCTGAGAAACACACATAACATGGTTGCTCAGAGTATGCCATACAAATCACCCATCCTATTCCAGGACCGGAATAGAACCAATATTTTTAACAGTGCATATTGGAATTTACTAACCTACCAGTTATCAACTGATTACTGAATTCAAGTATCATTTAGCAATTTATAATTTCGTGTTTTTTCAAGTTATTTACGAATGTATCTTTTCATTTCAGATCGATATGGATTCACTGTCGAGAATTTTAGTTGGATTGTCATTCATAGTTCATGCCAGTGTAGATGAAGTGAATGCAAGGGTCATCCCAAACAACATTCAAAATCGTTTTGAAAGTTATGATTACCATAACTTTTTCGTGGGTGGAAATACTATCAAAAGTCAAGCCAAAAGTGATGTAGATCCTGCTGAACCTGACAAGAAGAAGATCTATCATCTGTCAATACAATTGCCCCCCACTTCGAAATTTCCCCATGAAGATGACTTTTCATATGTTGATAATGATATCATTGACTTATACCATAATGTTGATAATGAGTATGAGGATTTTTCTGATAATGATAGAGATACTAAAGGAGAGGACATGTCTATATATACAGTTAACAAAGGAAAAATTTCGATAAAAACCATTCCACTTCAAATAACAACGCAAGGATACATTTCGAAAAGTGGTGTTCCTAATACTGATGATGAAGATTTAGATTTTATTGGTAGTGGTAGTGGAAGTGGAAATGGACGCAATGCAGAATCTCTGCACTCTTTTTCAACTTTGTCGCCTACTAAGAGGGATTTCAGAAATGACAACAATGTCAATAATAAAAAGACTATCAGAGACTTGATATCATCGGAAAACAAATTAAACAGCAGTATCAGTGACAACGAAACTGTTAATGAAAATGACAGAAAACATCAAAATCATTTTGCAAATGCACCTAGGAAAGCATTAAACATCAATTCATCTTTTAATGATGATGAGGATTTGGTAATTTCTGGTAGTGGCGATGAAAGAAATGAAGATGCACATGATAATATGAAGTTTCATCCATCAAATACCAATAGCATTTTCAAAGTCACATCCTCCACCTCAAACAAATCTATTCGAACTGAAGAACCTGTTGTTGAAAGTGATATCAAAGATAAAGAAGTTACAAAATCATCAGAAAACAATTTCTCTGAAATATTAACCCAAATGCCTACTGTAGAAATTAATGTTTTCAATGGCGATGATGAAGATTATGAATTTACTGGTAGTGGTGATGATAACAGAGATGGAAATCTTGTGAACTCTAAAGAGTTTTTTACAGACAAAGAGGTACATTTTTGTCTATATAGTATTCCTACTGTCGAAAATACCATCAAAAAAATCGTTAATGATAACGAAGCAAAACATTCATCAAAAGCCAATTCATTTAAATCAACAACCCAACTACTGGTTTCAAAACAATTTCATTCTACCACTGATGACGAAGATTACAAATTATTTGGTAGTGGTGGTAATATAAATGAAGATGAAGATTCTCTAGATTCAGTTACAAAAGACCAACTGGAGTTTAATTTGAATGATATTGATATTCTTACTATTCACATTGATAATGATGAAAGCAAAGATAAGGAAGAAAGAAATCTGGCAAATACATCTGAAATAACAAACGAAATGCATATCACAAGGTTTGTTGCTCCTGTCAGCGATGATGAAGATTACGATTTCTCTGGAAGTGGTGGTGAAAATTCAGATACCACACACTCTTTCACAAACAGCAAGGATAAGTTCCATTTACAAAGTTTCACTACATACCTAACTTCTTCAGTTTCTATTCCATTCATTAACTATTCAAGGGAGTTCCATTTATCTGAATGGGACAATTACGAATTCTCTGGAAATGGTGATGACGGTAGTGACGAAAATCATAAAGATTCTATAAATTTCATCATAGGTGACCGTAAGAAATATAATATACAAGGTATTACAACTACTAGGCCATTGACTACGATTCAATTGGAAAAAATATCCCAAAGCACCAGCAATCATATTTTTGATAGTATCAAACACAACAAAACAGCAAGTTTATTGAAGGAAAACTTGACTGAAATAATAACCGACGTGCATATTATAAAGGATGTTATTCCTGACGGCGATGATGAGGATTATGAATTATCTGGCAGTGGTGATGGAAACAAAGTTGAAAACAAGGCAAATTCTACAGATTCTGTTTCAAATGACGTACAACACACTGCTAACAGTACTATTGTCTTACCTCATATAATGACGACATTTTTACGAACTGTTTCTATTGGAAGTACCAGCAATAACATTGTTGAGAATAATAACAATAATAACGAAGCAACTTATTCTTTCGTGGACAATTCATTTGATTTAACAACCAAATTATTTGTTATAAAGACCTTTGTTGCTAACAACGATGATGAGGATTATGAATTTTCTGGCAGTGGTGATGATGCTAATTCTTTAGATTCTATTACAGGCAACACAGCAGAGTTTAATTTTCAATATAATTCTGGTCCTCCTACCACAGTCAGTGATTTTGAGAGATCATCTGAGAATATTTCGTTCAGCCGTAACAAAAGTGCCACCACATATTATGAAACCACAGATTCATTGGGTTCTAATTCATCTAAAATAACAAATGAAAAACAAATTTCGAAGAATGTGGTTTCCACTAGTGATAACGAAGATGAAGAGTCATCTGGTAGTGGAGATGATAATGATGATGATGATGATTATGATGAATATGATATATCGGTTACAAATGACAAGGAAACGTTTCACGTACAAAATACTGCTGACACTACTACTACTACACCTTATGTAACAACTGGTTTGGAGAAATTTTCACGCACTGTTTATATTGAAAGTGCCAGCAATAACAAAAATGAAAAAGCATCTAAATCTTCAGTGGACAATTCAACTGATTTAACAACCAAAATGTATGTTATAAAGACCTTTGCTGCTAACAACGATGATGAGGACTATGAATTTTCTGGCAGTGGTGATGATGCTAATTCGTTAGATTCTATTACAGGCAACACAGCAGAGTTTAATTTTCAATATAATTCTAATCATCCTACTATAGTCAGTGATTTTGAGGGATCATCTGAGAATATTTCGTCCAGCCGTAACAACAGTGCCACCACATATTATAAAACCACAAACTCATTGGGATCTAATTCATCTAAAATAACAAATGAAAAACAAATTTTGAAGAATGTGGTTTCCAATAGTGACGAAGATGAAGAGTTATCTGGTGGTGGAGATGATGATGATGATGAATATGATATATCGGTTACAAATGACAAGGAAAAGTTTTACGTACAAAATACTGCTGACACTACTGCTACTACACCTTATGTAATAACTGGTTTGGCGAAATGTTCACTCACTGTTTGTATTGAAAGTTCCAGCAATAACAAAAATAATAAAGCAACCAAATCTTCAGTGTACAATTCAACTGATTCAACAACCAAAATGTATGTTATAGAGACCTTTGTTGCTAACAACGATGATGAGGATTATGAATTTTCTGGCAGTGCTGATGATGCCAATTCTCTAGATTCTATTACAGGCAACACAACACAGTTTAATTTTCAATATAATTCTAGTCCTCCTACCATATTCACTGATTCCGAGGGATCATTTCAAAATATTTCGTCCAGCCTTAACAAAAGTGGCACCAAATATTATGAAACCACAAACTCGTTGGGATCTAATTCATTTAGAATAACAAATGAAAAACAAATTTTGAAGAATGTGGTTTCCAATAGTGATAACGAAGATGACGAGTTATCTGGTAGTGGAGATGATGATGATGATGATGATGAATATGATAAATATGTTACAAATGACAAGGAAAAGTTTTACGTACAGAATATTGCTGATGCTACTACTATACCTTATATAACAACTGGTTTGTTGACATTTTTACAAACTGTTTCTATTGGAAGTACCATCAATAACAAAAATAACAAAGCAACCAATTCTTCAATGGACAATTCAACTGATTTAACAACCAAAATGTATTTCATAGAGACCTTTGTTGCTAACAACGATGATGAGGATTATGAATTTTCAGGCAGTGGTGATGATGCTAATTCTCTAGATTATATTACAGACAACACAGCAAAGTTTAATTTTCAATATAATTCTAGTCCTCCTACCATAGTCACTGACTTCGAGGGATCATTTCAAAATATTTCGTCCAGCCATAACAAAAGTGACACCAAATATTATGAAACCATAAACTCGTTGGGATTTAACTCATCTGGGATAACAACAATTAAGAAACAGATTTTGAAAAATGTTATTTCCAATAGTGATAACGAGGATGACGAATTATCTGGTAGTGATGATGATGAATATGATATATCTGGGAGTGGTGATGAAAATTGAGACCGATTCTCATTTCATATGTGATCAATTCATTGATGAAGTTTCCAATAGTAACAGCGGAATTGTTGTTATGATGTTATGAAAATGAAGATGTTGATGAGCAGATTTCATTCTAGTTGAGAAAGGCCTTTAGTTCACAAAGTGAAACTTTATATCCATTGTGCAAAAAAATAGGAAACTTTGAGACCCCTCTGAATAGATGTTATATATCGTACAACACTATAAGACAGTATTTTTTATCGTTGTAGAGGGAGTGTTTCAATATGTACCTTCAGCTGTCTTATTTGTGTTATTGTTACTTTGTTTATTTTATTGTTTTTTGAATATTATATTATTGAATGGAATGAATTAGAAGAATTTCAAACTGAACAGAAATATTCATTGTAATAAAATATATCAGCTGTATTCCCAGATTGAGAAATACATAACTTATAGTATTAAATCATTCCTACAAAGTAAACACTGCCGTAAAAATGTGACTAATTGATTTTTGTACTTTTGTTAATAAAATGAAATGAAACCGAACAGTACCACCTATAATTTGACACAATATAAAATATTGGAAATACGTTTTTAAATCTCATTAAGTACCCGAAAGTTTCGAAAGATAACTCAATTCTTGTATTACGATTCTTCCAGTTCAGTATACAGGGTGGAGCACGCTACACGACACGATCGCTGTAAACCAAACCATTAAAGTTTTTGGGATTTTCTCCATTTCATCATACCTATATTTATCAATGCTGCAGGAAAAAATTATGTTGGAGTCTGCAGCGTGGCTCAAAAAGGTGACATATCGAAATTGTGTATTTCGTTACACTTTTGAATAGGTCAGCAGAAAATAATATGATTTCATGAAAGGTTTTATGTACCTATTCATAACCCTTCACGACAAAAATTTCTTTGTTATTTCAAATAGAACACCCTCTTTTTTGAGCTGAACAATATAAAATTCAATTATCTTTTATTTTATTTCAAAGTACCCTTTATTTTCAGATATCAGTTTGGCTTTTTCGAATAGTAGTTCTTATTTCTATGAATTATTTAATTCAAGATAGCTTTGAAACAACATATATTTGATTTGCTCAGAGAATTATCATTGACAGTTGTTATACTTCCTTAAACAGTACTTCCTTGAACAAACTATACATTTTTTTGTCATTCAACCGAAACATTAACAAAATATGAAACACAAATATATTTATTTCGCAATTGATTCTCGAAAAAATGACTATCCTGTTGAATACAAAGATCCAATCTCTCTTTGAAAGACATTTGAGCCGTTATTCTTCGAAAGACAACCCACATTCTCTCCTTCATATTTTTCAGTATGGTTGAAAGAGTATCGTAAAACTCATTCTGCAAGTATCCCCATAGAAATAAATCGAGGCAAGTCAAATCTGGTAATCTCGATGGCCAATTTTGTGGTCCTTCACCACCAATCCATTTATTCGGCAGGCACATTCTTCAGAAGCTCAGGCAAATTATCTCGTGAGAATTGTAAAAACTGTTTACCATTCAAATGTCCATCAAAAAAATATGCTCCTATAACTTATGTACCTATAATTCCTCCCTATACCTTAACAGGTCTATTCTTGTGATCCAGAGTGCGGAAAAAATGGAGAGAATTCACATCACTATAATAATGGAAATTGTGTTTGTTATACGAAGTAGACTCATCAGAAAATAAAATGGAATCCAAAAAAATTTTCATCCTCACTAAACTTGTCCAGAACCCATAGACAAAACTCGATTCGTCGATGGAAGTCTATTTCATATAATTCCTGGTGCATCTGAATACGGTACGGGTGAAATTTGTATCTTTTTATTGCCCTAGAAATGTCCCATTTATCCATGTATCTCTCTCCATCTTACGTTGACTCGCATGAGGGTTTTTTATGATTGATCCCATGACAAAAAAGTCATCTTCTTCATTTACAATGATAGCTTATTGGCCTATTTATCTTTTCATAAACTACACTTTAGGTACTACGAAATTAATGTAGCAATAATTTAAAAACCAACTCGTTTGGATGATTCCGGTCTGGATAATTTTGGGCGTACGCCCTCAACGCCAAAGCCAATTCTCTAAACATTCACCAGTCGCTGAAATCATATCTACCCGCTCTTGAATGGGGTAGGTTTTCATTTTAAACCATTTATTTCAGTGTATGTCTTATATAATGTAAAACACAATGAGAATTATTTCAATAAGTTGAATAAATTTCGTTTTAAAGCTATCTTGATTG
Organism: Leptinotarsa texana; assembly: GCA_015342105.1. Classification (NCBI taxonomy): domain Eukaryota; kingdom Metazoa; phylum Arthropoda; class Insecta; order Coleoptera; family Chrysomelidae; genus Leptinotarsa; species Leptinotarsa texana. The sequence continues at coordinate 4,403 of WOGN01007029.1, read as the reverse complement.
AAAAAATATATTGAAATGAGAACTACTACTATTTGATAAATCCAATATCTGAAAAACTATCTCGGTTAGGTATAGGGAACTCCATAATTAAATGAAAGGTAATTAAATGTTATATTGCACAGACCCAAAAAAAATACAGTGTTCTATTTGAGATAACAAAGTTACCTTTGTCCGAAACTATAAAAAAATGACAATAATTTTTGAACATTCTGTATGATATTGAGAAACGGGTTTTATTGAAATCAATAACCCAAAATCTCTTTTTTGCTTAGTCAGAATTTGAAGAGATGATTTCTATACATTTTTAGGTACAATGATTTCTAGGTACAATTGTACCTAAAAAAACACGAGAACGGTTATAGTTAGGTACATAGTACCTTCCATGAAATCATACTATATTTCTCTGACCCTAGCAAAAGAGTTACGAAATACGGGGTATTTCATTTGAAAAGTACAACTTCAATATGACTCACTTTTTTGAGCCACCCTGAAGACTCCTCATTAATTTAGTTTTTCAACCTTAATCATTATACATAAAATGAAATGCCACCTCAAATAAGTCATTTGATAATAAGACTGTAAAAAATTGTGAAACACGTCAACTTTGGTTTTCAGGGATACACATTTTTATTTCAACACTTTTCCAATTCTGTATTTATATCAAACCAGATAGTGAAACTAAACTGAAAAATTCACCCCATCAAATTTTCGAACTGAGCATCATCACCTTGCATACAATGTTTTCTATCTTACATACTGAAGAACATCAGGTGTTATTAGCATACAGCACCTGGTGATTTCTCCCGTGAATTATTTACAGTATTTGGGGATGCGTTTCCTCTTCTTTTATTCCATCGACCTCGAAAGTTACTATTGAAAAAGTGTCAAGCTGGTACCACGCAATGATGAGGAGCCCCAACATATTGAAATGTCTTTCATCATTTATGTTGCTTCTAAAACGATACTTCTATGATATGGTTACACACAATTCCAGCCAAAACGTTAGTTTTTGAAGATATTGGGTATGAATTTCAGGTATCATTTTGGGAAATGAGTCACTCAGAAAGTGATCGTACGCGAAATTTAATTTTTTCTAGCATTACTTATCGTTGTAATGTCAAAAAGGTTACGGAGTTGGATGCAGAATTTAAAAATCTTCCAAATGAGGTTTCACTCGACTATCATTTCCATTTGAAATTCCTGACATGAGGTTTGTAGTGGGGTGGGCATAGCTGTTAAGTGGGTGGGCTTTTTTGGGTGGAGCGCATCCAAAACGTACAATTTTCATTACTCTGACACATAAACGAGGCGGAATTTGATGGGTGGCACAAGTTATGTTGGCTTTGAAGATCGCTATTATTAGTGGCGTCTTCGCATACATCTGCTTCTTCAGAAAACCCCCACAAGAAAAAGTCTAACAGGGTCAAATCGCACGATCTCGGTGGCCAGTTCACAACAGCTCCTCGTGAGATCGTGCCCTCATATCGATCGTGCAGAATATCCAATGTGGCGTGAGCGGTATGGCACGTAGCGCCATCCTGTTGAAACTACATGTCACTGGTATCCAGATAATCTACTTCAAGCCAGGAGAAGTTGATAATCATCCACTTATAGTGCTCGCCGTTGTCAGGCCTGGTCAACGTTGTTCTCAAAGAAATATGGACCGATGACGCCGCCAGCCCCAAATCCATACCAAAGAGTGACTTTTTTGGGATGCATTGGACGCTCTTTGATGTCATGTGTATTGGTATCGTTCCTAATTCGACAATTACTCATTCATCCAGGAATGGGCCTCATCGCCGAATATAAATTAGGGTCAGTTGCCAACTGCCCCAGAGCCCATTCAACGAACACACGTCGTTGTCTGTAGTCTTTTAGTTTCAGTTTCTGGGTCGATTGAATTTTGTTCGGATGCAGGCCAAAATCACGACGCAAAATTCGCCAAGTTGTGATCTGTGAAATGCCAAGGTTTTGTGATTGAAGTCGGCTGCCTCGGACACAGACAGCGGCGGTGTTTTTGTCAGATCTTGCGTTTCGGCGACGTAGGGTGTTGGTCGATCGTTTACTGAAACGCTGAGCTGAAATTTATCCACACATTGTGAATAGTCCTCTCGGTAGGACGATTATGGCGACCATTAAAAGGTTGACAGCGCGGTATTTTGCTCGAACAGAACACCAATTTTGATGAAACAATTTTATTATTTGCATATGTTGTTGAATGACATATTCGTCTATGGTGATTTGGTAAATCAGACTGAATAAATGAAAACTAATTTGACAGATGTAGCTCCAAACACGAAGACTCTTTTCAATTATCAAAGTCCCAGTTGCAAGACCCTCATTTTATGAATCTTTTGAACTCGTTTAAAAAATCGGATCTTGTTTTAAACAAATTATTTTTTCAATGTTTTTTATGGAATGAAATGAATATAGGACAGTTACAATTGATGAATGAAACATGTTTTTGAGAAAAATCTACATAAATATTTTTATCTTTGCAAAACCTTGTTTATTAGTATTAATCTATCTTCGAATTCATAAATATACATTCATGTTTCAAATATTTTCGATGCATGTAGGTTTTGAAAGTTTTCTACTTCAGTAGGAAGTAAAGCACTCACCAGTTATTTGTAATGTCACAAATAATTTGATAGTTTTCAAAAGTTCATTGATTAACAGTGTTTTCTTAAATATATTCCGAGTCTATTTGACTCACTGATAAGTTGGTACCCCCCAGTGGGTTTATACTTTTATTCATTCAATTGAACCGTTTCAATACTATTACTACTAAGGTGAATAATATATCAAATATTGATGAATATAAAATCAGTATTATTATTTTCAATATCATTATTTTTATTGACAAAACAAAAGTTGTTTTATGTCACACCTTTGTGGAATAATTGGTAGAACACGGAACTTGTAGACCAGAGTTCTGGGTTCAAATCCTACTGAAGGACACCAGTGTTTTAAGCATTTAGTTTTATTTATTCATTCTATAAGGTAATAATGATAGGAGGTATGAGTTTTTTGAGTTGTTTGTTGTTATGAAATTCAATGAAATCACGCTTATTCGGAAAATCCTTCACAGATTAATCTAATTTTGAAGTAATCCTGATGTAAGTCTTCCTCTCGCATCAACACATATCCTCATAAGTAATGACTACATTTCTTGTTTGTTGAATATTCTGAATACCATCAAAAATACAGAAGCGATTTCTCATTCAATAATATATTTTATGATAAAGAAAGCTGGAAAGTTTACCTCTTTAGAAGTTTGGAATACAATTTTTAGTGCTCACACGCAGAAGAATCGATAATGGTCATACAGGTAATAGGCATGACGACAGTATAAAAAAAATCGATTTAATGGTTTTAGGGAAAAATTAATTTCGAAAAAACTCAAAACATTGTTTTAGTTTCATTTAAGAAATTCTGATTATTGAGATTTTCAATAAAATAAACCATCGCCTAGGTAAACTCCGCTGTCAAAACTCTCATTCACTGTGTTTTGTTGTTGTGAATACTACTGATTACGCATTTGCATTAATTTTTCATTATTTTACGTGTGATTTATCGACTCCACTCTACTATAACAATGTAACCAATGTTTGTTACAGCGAATAGCTCAAATTTGTCTAGGATTGATGTATAACCTAATGTTGGGTGAACCAATAAAGAATTTTGCTCGTCTGAATTTAGAAACGTCAAAACTTACTTGTAAGTAAATCTTGTAATTATCTTCTACTTCAATAAAACCAATTAATTTTTTTAAGGACAAAACACAAGCACTGCAGGAAAATTCTTAAGGCGCTTTCAGATTGGTGCCTGTGCAAAAGTAGCGATTCACATTGGGTTTGAATCGCTGGAGATTAATTCCATTTGGAAAAACGTTCTCAGGAAGTTTATTCCACATAACTGCAGTTCTCTAGATGGAAGAGTTCTTGAACGGTGAAGTTTGAGTTGTACTGAATTAACCCTCAAAATGATGGGCAGCCACAATCCGTTGCGTACTTGTGATATGTACCGCTCGTAGTGAAATCAAAAGTGCCAAGTCACTTGAACACCTCCCGTGAAAGTATTTATAGAAGAGAGGCAAATCTCCAATATTTCTTCATTGTTCCAGGCTATCAAGGTTGCACGTGATATTCGCGTCTCCAATCAGGCGATTGGCTCTTTTCTGGATGGAATTCAGCAACTTCATGTAGGGGAATGTATGAGGCAGAGCTCCATAGAAACAATACTCCAAAGAAGGTCCGATCTGAGCTTTATAAAGCATCAAAAGTTGCTGAGGTGTATACCGGGTGTCCCACATTTTATGTGACAGGCAATATCTGGTTTGTTGAAGGAGATACACAAAAATGTTTCATACAAAAGTTTTAGGAGTTCTTGAGGTGTTTGGT
>WOGN01007027.1:0-12082 GCA_015342105.1 Leptinotarsa texana | reverse complement strand
CGCAGTCCGCGTTTGGTGGCCTGGTTTTCGTGAGGCTGCTACGGATAGTGTTACCAGATCTGAAGCAGGTTCTGATGTTGTACTTGGAACCAAATCTTTTTATCCTCTTCGATAATCCTCGGATGTAGAGGAGTGCAAGCACTGGTTGTGACGGCATATCTTTTTTGTGAGGCTCCTGCTGTCTTTTAGCCAAAGTCTTTTCCACCATCGCTTTGGAGTAGCCATTCCGTTGAAGATCATTTTTGTTGTCTAGTTCCTTCTCGAGACCTTCCTTCGTACAGTCACATGTGAGTGAGTTTTCGGTATACAGATGTTTTTCCACTTAGTGTTGGTCCTTTTCACCAAAACGTCTAAGAATGGCCATCCGTTGTGGATTTCCTTCTCCATTGTGGAAGTGATAGAAGATCTCATGCTGTTAATGTGTTTCAGGAAGACGTCTAGTTTAGTATTCCCATGGTTCCATATTATGAAGGTGTCGTCAAAATATCTCAACCAGACTCGAGGTTTCTTGTGGCTTTCTTCAATAGCTAGAGTTTCAAACCACATATGCATGGAGTGGTTTGAAAGCAACATATATATGGAGAAAGAAATGCACTGAATACAAAGCATCCCTCTTGTTCAAAATATACGCTGTTCAAAATCAATAATTTGAAATAAATCGTGACTAAAATTACAGTCAATAGATTTTGTGAAAAACTATGTAGAAACAATGAAAACATATTTCAATCACAAGAAATATTATGCAAAATAACTGTTACATCACTTAACCAAATAATTTCAATTAAATATTTGAATAGATTTTATTCAAAGGTAAATAAGCTTATATTTGGATTTATATAATCTATATTATGTATTTCTATTGAACGGCTGAACGAAAAATTAAATATCTTCTTATGGTTGCCGACTATTTATATGTTCTTTCAAAAGTTTTATCCGTTTTTATGAGTCTATTTTACACTGTTATATCTCAGTGACTACTTATTCAATTCGATCGAATTCAGCGTAATTTGAATCAGTGCACTTTTGCCAACTTCACACAAGTCGATTAGTTACGTCAGCATAAAAACTGGGTTGATGGAGTCACTTAGGCCGCTTTACAGGATTCTGATTGGCAAAGGTTTTATACTGGTGAGAAAGTTATCGAAGTGATTGAAAAGATGACAGTCGGTTGGCGTGAGGTCTGGAGAGTATGGTGGATGAGGTAGAACTTCGACGCACAATTCGTTCAATGTTCGGACGTTAATTTGTGAAACGTGCGGACAACATTTGACAACCCTATTCACAACGGATCGTTTTGATTGCGCAAAATCAAAAAATAACAGATCTCGAAACGAGACAATTTCTGCCGATAGTTCAAATCGTGGAACACCCTCTTTTCGAGTTTTATGACCAATCCAACACGTTTTAAACTATCAAAAACTGCATGGGAGCTGACGCCCAGTTTTCCGTCATCCCAGGCACCGTTTGTGATGGATTCACCAGGGTCCCCAATCCTCGTCCTGGATTACTGTAGGTTGACCTCTTCGGGGCTCATCTTCGAAACGAAATGTCGCAAACCAACATCAAATAGTCCGCTCATTAACACTATATTTGCTACATGCGTGGTTGATTTTTCGGGTTGTTTTGGCAGCGCTTTGGTTCAATTTGAATTCGCAGAGAAAAATTGGCCTGAAGTAGGTTAACAACATCATATCATAAGCTGAAAAGGGGCAAAAAATCAAAATTTGGAAAAAATCAACATAATTAGTGTATAGAGTTCAAAATTCTGTATCGATCAATATACTCGTACCACGACACAGTAAAATGAACATTTATTGAGATTTGGAGCTACAAAAACACATGACAGTAGAACGGACAAAACGATCAAAACAACCAATGCCAACACAGATTCAATTTAAGAGTTTCTTCAATATTCTCACTAATATGATTTATTTTTATTGGGGACAAGTAAGTGGCAGTTCTAGGGTTTTCCATAATTTAACGTCATTCGATACTGGTACAACAGGAAGTCGAGAACCACGTTCAGTATGGTTCACTGAATTCTTCTTTTGATATAAGTTATATAATTTATAGGAAACCTTCAAAGAAAGAAAGAAGAAATATTTGCAATGCAAATTCTTTATTAAGAATCCTACACAAAAATTTTAAATACAAACTGAAAGAAAAAATCGTTTGGAAATAATTTCTTTCATATGATTACTGCATTACACGAAAATCACTTTTCACCTTCAGTGTGTAGTCCAAATTTGTTATGATATTTATTGTAATTGATATCATTCATAAGGACCGCTGCACACAACGCAATAGGTAGGTATATAAAAGAATATTGCTATGAGATGTCAATTACATGTCACACTCAGTGGTTCACTAACACTTTTGTGGTTTAGTGATTCAGTGGTTCAGCTTACAATTTAGAGAATTTAATAAAAAAAAATTGTTGCCCTTCGCAGTACAATAAATATTTTATTTATTTTCGATTAGAATGTCGATTTTATTCATGCGACAATTGACCAATCTAACATCAGAACATGAAGTTTGCATCATTCATAAACAAATGAGTATTATTAATTTAGCTGATTTCAACTACAGATAATGATTTACTAAAAATAAATTGGCGTGTTTAGTTTTTATTCTTATTTACTGTTTATATATCATATCTATCACTGCAAAAATTCATCCTGACGAACTCTGCACGTGAAGTTCAATCATTAGTTTCCAATAATAAACTTGTTTTATGATTTCACGTGCTTCTTACCAACTTTCTGACGTCTGTGAATGTTGAATTGCGTCTTCTTCACCGCTCCTGATGCCAAAGACAGAGGCGTACTATTAGAGCACAAATTTTTTATTTTTGTTTCATGGTGACATTTCATGGTGACAAGAATTAAAGCTTCATTTGCCTAATTTACAAATATAATGAAAGCTGTCTGTTCAAAAAATAAGGTAAATTTTCATTTATACCTCAATTTCTATTTTATCCTCTTCTCCTCTTTATCCTCTTCAAAATATCTTTTCATTCGTAGCAAAACGTCATCATTTCATGGATCTCTTCAAATCTTGGGAACAACAAAAATTCGCATGGGATCACATCTGGTGAATATGGTGACTGAGGTATGATTGCGTTGTTGTTTTTGTCCAAAAAACTCCGAACAAGCAACGACGAGTGAGCAGGTATTGCTTCTCGCAGGCGGCGCAAAATTTCAAAATAATAATCCTTATTCAATCCTTATTCTACAATCATGTAGAAAAAACTCCTGATGGACTAAGCAGTGGTAAACGAATGAAGCACTGAGCAAAATCTTGACATTTGATAAAACTTGGCGTCCCTTTTTTGGTTTTGAACGGAGGTGCAAAAAATGTATTAATTGAAAGAAAATGTTTTCGTTTCGAAATATAAATGAATGAAATATGTTTTAATCAGATATCACCTTGAACTAAACTTCATATAAATACGTTCACAGTTTTGATTCAATAAAATGAACTATTTGCTAATGAATCGACAAATAAATTATGTTTACTGTGAATAAAAATGAAATTTCAAAAGCATATAGAGCACTTCCAAAACATGATGGGGACAATCAATTTACTACCGTATACCAAAGAAAAAAATTGAAGTATATTTCTGTTAGTGACTTTAGAAGAGTGCAAATTAAATTTTATTTCAATTTTTAAAAATTCTTTAAATACCCGTTCTCGATAAATATGTGAACATATAAATATTGACAATAAAAATTAGTAATGAGATGACAAATTAGGGTTGTTTCCTGAAAGATAAGAAACGAAAACTTGTTATATTATTCAGTGCATATGTTAACACGTAACTAACGCATTCGTCATAATTTTCTTCAGATTCGAATAAAGCAACCGAATACCTTCAACATAATGAATCTGAAATTATTCAAAAGGAATACAAATTCAAATTTTGAAAAGAAATTTTTTTGCGTTTCGACTCATCTATTAGTACATAAAGAGATTAAAAAACTGCCAGATGAAAGAAAAGTCAGAGAAAAGAAAACAATGAAACTCATAATAAATGTGAATAAAAGACGACTGGAAAGTTGTCAATAAACAAAAGAGGGCGATATAAATATTCTAACATCTGGACTGAAAAGTCCCGAGTACAAAATTTGCTTTATGTAATCTCCATCAAGAGCCTATTTTGCCTCAAACTCATGAGAAAAATATCATGAAATTTCAACAGCTTCCTTTTGTACTAACTGAAAAAGCAGTGAATGCAATAAGACTAGAGTCATCTATGTGTTAGGTCCGAGATTTTTCAGCCCATGTAGTGAATCCATTATTGTTCAAAAACATGTCAAAACTAAGAAAGCAGGTCGTAATATAGCTATTAATATGAATCTTCAAAAAATAAATTGGTATAGATATAGATTGAATGTTAAAATGTATTTAATACATGAAATTCATAAAAAGAGGTTGAACATAAGTGAGTATTGAAAATAGTAGAAATTTTTCAATTATCCTGAAAATAAGTATATGGAAAACGTTAAAAGATTATTTTATCCTATCCTATTCTTATCCTTATCCTATTATATTTTCCATCTTCAGTGATTTTTGTTACAGTATTCAATACCTTCAACGCCTAGATAAATTATTTCGGTTATTCAAACTATTGCTGAAAAGGTTCACTAGATTGAGAATGAAATTATTTGTCATTTTCAAACCCATATAATTCAACTAATGACTAGTCAAAAACCTTTGTTGTTCAGTTTCATAATAACATAGTTGAAAGTAATGCGTACGCCACTGTCCACCATTTTGTCTGATGCAATTTCATTGGCAAGTTACCTATCTGTGGAACGCATTCACCTTTCTGCATATACATGAAATTAGGTTCGCTATAAGTAATACCTATTACATTATTAAACTTTTTCGACAATGGTCTGGACTGAATTATTTGTAATTTTTTTACGAAACTTGTGGTTTCTCTAATTATTATTGCGAATAAATTGGTATATGAGGTGTGTTTAATGGTAACAGTAATCTTGATTTACAAATGTGAATGGACTTGATAATATGAAGATACTTACTGAGAGACCTTTTTGTCATGGATGATCATTTACCCAAATATTAGAATTCGTATGAAAATGGGATTTTGTTCAGTAATATGTCAATTTACTTTTTCCAATTATGTAACGACCTACTACTCCGAAACCACATGATATGACTATTCTCATCAATACAGTGTAGCTAAGTGCAAAGATAGGCAACAGTTGCAGGAGACAATACAATAATGTACGGGGTTATCAGCAGAGTCCAGCCGCACTTTGTAGTTTCGTCTTTGGTTAGAGTTTCAACCACCTGTCTGTCTATCTGTCCGTCTATCTTTTTTGACCAAGCACCTCGTACCGAAAACCGCTTCAACATTACGTCGGTACCATAGAACAGCTGTCTTATTATTCAAAAATTTCAATGGGTAGAGATAATTGAAAGGTATTATATATTGTGCTAGCAATGATTATCATTGAGGTGAATTCTCCCCCCATGCCACCCCGGGATTGGCTGTTCCCCTTAACCTTACCGGAAACAAGAGTCTTTCTGTCACGAACCAAGTTTGTGTGTGTATTTGACACCACCTCTCGGAGGTGGTCGTTGGCCATGGCGCCTCTGAACATTAGTTCAGTCTCCACATACGGCAACAAAGCGAAATATCGCTTCGTTGTTCCACGGAATATCTTGTCCTTTGAAGTTAATGTTTCCCTCCGGGTATACCGGCCTCCGTGTGAGCATTATCGCCTAACTCTTGCCAGGGTTCAAACTGATTTTGCAAAAGTTGGCGCTGTTGATGTTCCACGATCCGATTGTTAAGTTTTCCTGAATCTGTTCTGCCATTAACGTTTTCCGGGTCCCTGCATTAGTGCTTGTGTGATCTTTTGCTGCAGAGTCGTGAGTTTACTTAGTACATTTATTAAATCGTTGTCGTTGTTTTTGTTTCCGGTTGTCTGCGCTTTCGATGGTGTCTTCTTTGCTCCTGGTTTGTGCCTTTGATTATCTGATTGTCTAGGCCTGTTCCATGCTGGTTGTGTGGTCCTTGGTTTGGGGAACATTCTACACACCCTGCAGCTAGCTCGATGCGCTTCCAAGCAGTTGGCGCATTTCGCTCTGGGCCACGTGGTCACTTGGTTCGTCTCGATTCATTCTCTTTTTCGTTTTCTTCTTCTTCTCGTATTTTCTCGTTTTAGTTTTTCCTTCGTATTTTCCATAAGAGGACCCTGAAAATTTAAAAAAGAAAAGCTGAATAAATTGAAGTTGAGTTGTGTGCGTTGCACACGAGGAGTTCTGATAAGAGAACATAGGTCATTGACCCCTTTGTTTTATCCACAGGTACTCAGTCTCTGGTTGTTCACAATAGAATTTAGTTCAGGTACTATTCACTTTCGTCTCAAAAAGTCCAATCGCTACGAATAGTCTCAAAATATGATGATATTAATTCAAGCACAGGTACGTATATTTATATTGATTCACTTCTTCAGGATCCGCTCTCTCCCTCTCTCTCTCTTTCGATAATGTATGTTATTATAGCCACGTTTGTTTGCCAGGCAGTTGTTTGCATCTGATGTGAGATCCTCCATTATATCTTCCGTACTGAACAGGTGCTCAGTTTCTTGTTGATATACAGTGCGAACCACCTCTCATCTTGTGCAAACAGATTGCGTTCATACAAGTATTTACCGAAACATCCATGACCAGACTGAGCTTGAATAAGAAAATAATCCACTTCTCCTTAGGATTGACAGTTACCTATAATGAGGATCAGTTTCCAGCCTATAGACCCACCTTCTACAGCAATTGCCAGTTGCACAAGACCTATTCTTTTGGCTCTATCTGCCTGCGTATCACCCCTGTCGCTCAACTACCTATAGGTGTAGGTGCATGCTACATCAGAGGCTATAAGTTCTATAGATCCCCTAGTTGTTATTTTACTTTGGATAGCACTGAGTTTTTTAACTGGCTTTCTGTTTTCGACTACTGCATACCAGGATGGTACAAAACCCTCTTCTTAATTGCTTTCGGGCCACCAATGTTCAACACTAGATTTGTTGATGCATTAAGGGGATTTTTTCTGCATTCACTTGCTCTGCACAAGTTAGCTTGGCTTTAAACCGTAACCCTAGATATTTGATAGCCTTGCTCTATCCAATCGGTATTCATTCAACGTCAAATTCGATAGATTTTAGTTTTCTCTTCCTAGTCAATAGAACAGCTGTTGTATCTTCCCGAGCAAGTTCTGAACGCCTGAGTCTCATTTAGTTTGAAATGTGCACCAACGCCTCATTTAAGCGTTGGTGTATGTTCATAAAATTTTCTTTTGGATTCGCGTAAACGTAAACAAATCGGTCTTCAATCAGTTCATTTCATTTTCTGAGAAGCACCAGTCTTGATTTCTTCTATATATTTGAGATAGTTTCCCGACCTCATTATAAATAGATACATAGTAAACCGTTTTCTCTGAGGCTATCGATTTCACTATTCTTGTGGTATAAAACTCGGGCCCCACGGCTATGTTGTTTTTTGAATATCATTGTTGAGTCGACATCTTCTTGTGAATTTGTTAAAATTATCACTTTTGTAGAGAACAAGTGATACTCCCTTGTAAATACAGAAGAATCAGGGAAGCCATCGAAATCGAAAAAGAGGATTTGATTCAATTTATTATTACGACAACAAAAGTCGATGAAAAAGACTACAGATCCGTATTTGAAAAAAAGTTGTGATGAAATATAATGATGGAAACGTCGCAAATTTGTTGTACATATCAGATTATAATATACATGGAACAGTATTGAAAGTTTCCCCTCTTTTTTTATATCATTCAAAATGAAGACGATAGAGCCAAAAAACGAAATTCGACAATTCGAGTTTTTAGTAAATATTTTAAAAACAATCACTGATGTTCTCGTTCTGGAAAGATATTCATCAATTTCTCTAAAAAAGAAAAATCTTCTCTAATTCAGCTAAAAAACGTCCTATATATATATATATAAATTCGCGAAACTTTTCAAAAACACAAAAGTGCTTATAATTAGGCACATATTTTAATATTGAATTGTGTTAGCATTCCATTGCAAATCTTATATAAATGCTTCGAATTAAACAGGTTAAGTATTAGCTATACATTTAGGACATCCCAAAATTTTTGTTGGTTTTCAGTTGGCCCATTTTTTATCGAAGGAAATAACCAATACTATAAAAAAATTACGTTTACAATGGTATATTAAATAATAAATTAATATGTTCATTTGAGAAAATGTTAATGGCTCAAATGGCTTTGTTTTTAAAACAAATTTGATACCATGTCAAGAACAACACAATTGACAGATGTCCTATCAGTCCATCGTGGGTTTTTCAGAAGATGCAATTTTATTTTTTTGATGTGCAGGTGGGTTATCATAAGCTTCAGTTCAAGTTTGTGGCGTTTGATGAATTTAAGTTTGTCTCTGGAATGAAGTCGGCATATATAAAACCTGAAGGACAATATAATTGATCAGAAGTAACAATTTTAAAGGTTTAAAACATACATTGGACTGCATCCTTCCTAATGCCAAGAGCAAGACAACAATGTCGATCATAGAATGATTGGGTTGGAATGCAGCTAGCGCAGAACTGAAGATCACGGTATCTGTATCTGATCAGCCTGGTCGACACTAAAATCCACCTCTGATAAAACAGTTTTGAGAAGATTGCTTTGTTGTTTCCATTACCAAAAAATCAATCTTTGGATAATTTTGGTATGGTGCTCTTATCAAACTTTATACCAGTCGACTGATGCCTTTTCCTACGAATCAAGGGCTCTACGACTATTGTATTCCTACGATATCAGGATTTTCGGGGTAGCCATCAAATATTATACATGCAGATAGTTCATAATGTTTTTGTAAATACCACACATACTCATCAAGAATGTTGTTCAAAGACGAATTCCGATCCCAAATAAATAAACATATAGAAGAAAAATAAGCCTAATGGTTCGTTTTTATCGTACTCTTACGAGTATTCAAGAATCCAGTCAACTTCGGAGCGCTGTAAAACCTAGATAATTTATTGAAATCAAATAAATTTGTAGTGAACATTTTTCGTTGAAGAACGAACCCTCTATAAGATCGCCTTGAGTTCTTTTCAATATTTGTTAAAAAAATTCAATTATTTTGGTTTTGAATTATTTTGTTTTCCATTTTACAATAGAAATCAATAGGAATCAGATTGTAAAAAATTGAATTTGCTACAAAATAATGGCCCATAAAATTTTCTGTATGGTTTGCTAGTTTACGAGATACAGCGCGAAAATCCTCCTCTGTATGAACGAGAAACATCTGCAAGACTTACTATGTGAGGTATCTTGCATAAATCTCTGTCGGATAATTCAATGTCCGTCGTGGTATTAGCCGGGGAAGAAACCAATTTTTTCACAGGCATTTACCAGAACCTACTGTTTGGGTACGTTGGAAGAAATGATTGTTTCCAGATTCCATTTCGAAATAATTATTTTGTTATACCAATGTATATCTTCCCGATTCAATCTCCAGACTCATTTTGATTTCTATAGATTGAACAGTTTTACAACATATGAATCTGAATTTCCTCGAATCTTTTCAAGTTGCATATCAATCAACAAACAGAATTGTGAACTTAATATGTCCGCTACTGAAATAAAATTTCGAGGAAGTGATATCTTTTCTCATCGATGTCCTTCATAGAAAATGCGCACTACAAATCTCAATAAATATTTTAAAATTCCGTTATCTATTCCAATTACAACATATCGTAGTTCACAAGAAGTCAGCTTCGGAGACAATTTTTGCTAGCGGCAGTTCAACGTTGCATCAAAGCTACAAAATAATAAATCAATCGATATAACTACAACATTATTTTGGACACTTGGATTGAATCAGTTAAGTTGTTTATGTCTGTGCTCTGAGCAAATCAGTGTAATCATAAACAAATCCAGGAATTCATAATCATAATCGCTGGTGAAATTATCAATTAAATAATGATATGGAATCGGTGATGAAATTGGTAAACTTCTTATAACATAATTTATTGTTTTGAAGTATTTCTCATAGCTCATGTCGAAATAAATATGGGGAACATGACACAAAGTTAGTGGTTGACTGGTTAGATGGCACAATTCATCGACATCGGTGCTTTAGTTCACCTTTTTCAAAATCTTTGAAAATATACCCAGGGGGAATCAGGTAGAGATCAAGCTGACTGATGTTGCAGGTAGAACACAGAATAGACCCAATATCACTCTATAACACTCTATAACATTGTTAAAATCAGTCCGAGTAAGTACACTGTCAGAATGGAACTGAGTGTTTTATCAGATATTAATGCTTTATGTGTTGTTCTCTTTGACAAAATGTGTTTCATTTGTTGAAATTGATTCTATTCGACATTCTACAGTCGAAAGAAATCCTCGGTCAGTGTCATTGAAGAAGAAGTTAATACTTTGTACTTTACCCAGTGTGTATCATTGCCAAAGTTCCGGGAAAGAGGCTAAGAAAAAACATTCTCAAGGTTAGCTTTTTGCTTGATTAGGGTAGGGCGGGGCTAGTTGAGCAATTTTTTACTCAAGCGAGTATAGCTCCTCAATAAGTCTCAATAGCTTGTGTGGCATACCGATGAATTACTTATTTATTCTTCTACAAAAAACCCATAGTAATTCATTTGTGACAAATCAAGTTCAAAAGTTACACCTATTTAAACGAGGAAAGTCAAGTATGATCAACTTACCCCGTAGGTGAAGTGAGTTGAGCAAAGGTATGGGGCAAATTGAGCAGTTAGAGATGATAATCTAACTAAGGTTTCTAGACATGAAATAAAAATTGTATTTTATTAATTTCTTTAGTACTTTATTAGTTTCTATCAACCTTTCAGTTGCACTAATTCCATGAAACCTTGTTTTCATAACTGAAAATTGATCAACATGTGATACTACTTTCCGAATGTAAAGTGACATACTCGGGAGTAATAGATTGTCATCTTGAATGGGATGCTCATAGTCAGTATATTTGTAACAAGTTGCGTTGCATACTTTTGAAATTCAAATTTTTGGTTAAAATATTAACGAACTCTAACCTCAAAATTTTGTATCATGCGCTTGTAGTGAGTCACCTAAGCTACGGAATGGTTTGTTGGGAAGGAACCTACCATACGCACATCCGCCCTCTTGAGGCGGTCCAAAACAGGTTCCTGAAATTAATATTATCGAAACTACCTTATTATTCGATTGAAACTCTGTTCAACGAAGTACATCTTTTTAATATCCGCCAACTCTTTTATTATAATATTGTCATCCAAGAACAGAAATGTTGCTCTGTCGACCCACTTATACAACACCAGCAGAAAAAATGATCATGTTATTTCCCAGACACGAAAATCAATTTTCAAACAACAGTTATAATCTTACCTGGCTCCGAAACTGCATAATACTATTCCTGAGAAGATTATTATTTTCCAAATGATTAATTTGTTCAAAAAAAGAAGACTTTTAATTTTTTCTCAACCAAGGATAGTATTTTCCGATTTTGTTGACAGAAAAAATACTTAAATTCAATGTAAATGGTTCTATAATTTCAATTCGGAAACCACACACTACATCGTTTTATTTATATTATATACTTTATTATGTTCCAAATACAGTGCCATTTTTTTACTTGTATATAGGTATGTATCAATCTTTCCATGTTTTCAAAAGTTTTACTTTTACTTTCATTCTATTTACGTTTAGTGACTAAAATTGCCACTAACGATAGTTATCATTTGAACTGTTATATATTCTTTTTATTAACGATAATTTTATAAGTGTGACTCTGTGATATCTGTATATTTTATCAGTGTCCTATTATTATTTTTTTGCTAGTATGATTTTGAGATTCGAGAGTAGAGAGGATATCATTCCACCAAGGACTCCAATAATCAGAACAACCATCTTGACAGAGTGATTTAGATAGAGTCTGCGGATTTCGAAGAGAAAATCTCGATATTTTATCCGTTTTTCCTCCTCTTTTTTGAAAAATCCACGACAAATATTGTTTTGGTCTGGTGGTCGAGCAGGACTACA
>WOGN01007026.1:0-12082 GCA_015342105.1 Leptinotarsa texana | reverse complement strand
TCCCCGTGTTTCTGATACTTTAGATAAACTTCGTAATGCTCAGTATTTATCCAGTTTGGATTTGATATCTGCTTACTGGCAAGTCCCAATGGCGGAATCATCAAAAAAATATACGGCTTTTACTGTTCCCAATCGTGGTTTGGTCCAATTTCGGCGAATGCCATTTGGGCTCCATAACGCTCCAGCCCGTTGGCAACGATTGATAGATGACGTATTAGGTCATGACCTTGAACCACATATATTCGTTTACTTAGATGATGTGGTGGTTGTAAGTCAAACATTCGAACATCAACTGGCAACGTTGGACGAGGTATTCTGTAGACTCAGGGAGGCAAATATTACAGTTAGCATTGACAAATGCCAATTTTGTCGCCCTGAAATGAAATATCTTGGCTATGTGGTGGATCGTAATGGATTGCATGTTGACCCCGATAAAGTGAGGGCCATGTTGGAAATACCGCCCCCGACTAATGTTACGGAAGTCCGGAGAATTGTTGGCACCTTCTCTTGGTACCGCCGATTTTTCCCAGGGTTTTCTTCCATCGTTGCTCCTATCACAGCTTTACTGAGGAAGAGCTCGAAATTCACATGGACGGATGAGTGTGCTAGATCCTTCCAAAGAATCAAGGATTGTCTAGTGGCGGCGCCAATTTTATTTTGTCCGGATTATGCGAAACCTTTTGTAGTACAGACCGACCCGTCTGGATTCGGAATCGGTGCAGTCCTATCACAACCTTACTCCGAAGACGATAAGGTGATTTCATACCTGAGTAGGTCTCTCACAAAGCAAGAGAGAAATTACTCGACTACTGAGCGAGAATGTCTTTCTTGTAGTCCTATGGGCTGTGGAGAAACTTAGACCATATATTGAAGGAGTGTCTTTCACGGTAGTGACAGACCATCACAGTCTCCTATGGCTTCATAACCTAAAGGATTTGAGCGGTAGACTTGCGCGGTGGGCAGTGAGGCTCCAACAATATAATTTTAAGATTGTACATCGAAAAGGAAAGGATAACGTAGTGCCGGATACGCTTTCTCGATCAGTACCTATTGTGGAATCTGTCACAGTCAGCGATGCTGATCAGCCGACATTGAAAGGGATTGACGATGATAAGTGGTATAGGTCCATGAGAGACAGAATTCAGAAGAGTCCTTTGAAGTTTAGCAATTGGAGATGTTATGACGGTAAACTATGGAAACATGTTAAGAGTGATTATTCTGATTTTTCTTCAAAATCTGACTACTAGAGACTAGTCGTGCCTAAGTCCGATCGGTACAACATTATTGTTGCTGCTCACGAACCTGCCACTAGTGGGCATACGGGTGTGTTCAAAACCTTTGCTAGGGTTGCAGATCGCTTCTATTGGCCTAACAAGCGAAGTGACGTTGCCAAATTTGTTCGTCATTGTGAGGTTTGTGCACGTCATAAGATATCTCAGGATCGACCTGTTGATAAGATGGTATCACACTCTAAGGCTAACCGTCCGTGGGAAATCATCTCCACAGATCTTGTTGATCCGCTCCGTTGATCTAAAAACGGAAATAGTTTCATTCTAGTTGTAACCGACTATCTCAGTAAGTTTCCTCTTATATTTCCTCTGAGGCGAGCTAATACTGAGGCAAAATTGCCAAAATTGAAAGTAATGTTTTTCTTATGTTTGGTGTACCAAGAGTTTTAATTTGTGATAATGGTCCTCTTGTGGTTTGTGAGGTGACATATGATGTTCAGATATTTATCAATAGAACTTCGCTTATAAGTGTTATCTCGCAGAAGTTTCTCAACTTCTGCAAGTTGTCGTTCGTATAGGGGCGACAGCTGGTTAACGGGAAAACAGATTTTAAGCAAATTTCTTCACAATGGGAACATATATACTTTAAAGGATGGTAAAAGGCTTGTTATCAAAAATAAAAATGATTTGAGTAAACTGTAATCCATTTTTTTTTCCTATTTTCAGTATTTTCATTATAATTTAAACGTGAGCTCATATACTGTTATGTTACCTGAGAATATTTCTTGTTCAATCTATCATACAGCTTTCGTCTTTTCTCATATAATGAACAAATACTTTTCATTTTTATTAATATTGTGTGCAAACTAGTTTTGGTATTTAAATATCAGATCTTTTTTTACAGGATTTCATGATTTAAAAGAAATTGTTTTAGGTAACAATATTGATGTTATGTTATTGTCTGAAACAGGGTTGAGTCCAGAAACTGACTCTGATTTGTTGATATTCCTGGGTATACATTGTTCCGCAAGGATAGAATGGATAGTGGTGGAGGAGTTGCAACAAAATCTACTAGCACTTTTGGTACATTACTTGATGTTATTTTGATTTCGGACACTGAGTTAGTGAACAAACTTGGTACCTGGCCTGTACATGGAATCTCAGATCATAATTCGACATTTTTAGAAGTGAATATTCCTTTTCTACTCAACAAACCCCCAATATTCACATATCGTGATTTTCGACACTTCAACATAAGTACTCTTCCAGATGATCTTCATGATCTTCCGTGCAACAATGTCATTGCTGAAAATAACTTCGACGGAAAATTGAAATTATCAATGAATTCATCTTCTCGGTATTTGTCAATAATGCTCCTTTCGAAGGAAAATAACTAAACAACGAGCACCTTGGCTAAGAGAAAAATCTCGTAGTATTGAAAACAGAAAAGAATAGAGCGCTAAAGAAATTCAAAATAACAAAAATGAAATCAGATTTTGATAGGTACACAAAACTTGAAAATCATACACTTTCAGAAATGAAAAAAGCTTACTTCAATCATGTACTCCAAATGAAAGACGCGAAAGCATCTTGGAAAACTCTTGGGATCCCGAGTGTTTGCTCAAGTCCGAAAAATTCGATTCCTGAGCATTTGTTCAACCCAAATTCATTGAAGGATTTTTTTCCTATCTATCTTTACAATGTAACCAGTAATTGTGAAACATAATGTTCTTCAGTGAATCCACGATGTGATTTTTGATTTAGGTTGATCACTATTGAAGAGGGCAACAATATCTTGCATAATATTCGGACTAAAGCTTATGGAACAGATAGTATAAACGCGGAAATGCTGAAATATTGCAGTCCTTTCATAGATAGGTAGGTATATGGCCCACATAATGAATTGCTGTTTAAAAGAATTATATTTTTCTGTTGTATGGAAAAGCTCTATTGGCATACCTATTCCAAAAAAAATAATCCTAAATATTTTGCAGATTTCAGAATTATAAGCTAACTTTCAGCTCTAGCTTAAATTTTTGATTTCTTCATTTTCAAATTTATGATTATTTCATTTCAAAAAATTTACAAAATATTTGGGTTTTCAAAATCCATTTTATGATTTTTTGAATTGATATGTTCTGTTAATGCACAAGAATTAACATTTCGTCTACAGTCGCTCTTATGGGAAGTGATGCGACTACTTTGTCACATCACTTCCTATAAGAGCGTTGGAATTCAAGTTGATAAACAGGTTTTTCGATGATCGAAAGCTAAACAGACCGTAACTATTATATACTAACAAAAAAGAAATCGTTCTAAGGAACTAGAAAATACAGAAAGAATTGGAACAAATTACTACTAAGTTTCCCCAAAGACAGTGAGAGTTTGAGTACATCAGACATAAGTTCTGTTGATACATCATTAGATTTTACTTTGTCTGGAATATTAGTTGAAAACTAGAATTCGAAAAACAATATTGAGCGAAGATCTATTAACGTCATAGAGAAAAACCCGAAATTATGTCTTTCTTGGAATTCCAAGGTATTCTTTTTTCATTATAGAACTTTTGTCTCAAAAATGCCAGTTACCTAGAATTGATATGTACAATACTTTGAATAAAATTGAATTGAATTGAAGATAGCTGCGATACATAATCTTCAACTATAGGCCCGGTTGCCACTGTTCGAAGCTCTTTTGCCTGGTGTGACGTCAAGATGTACCGCGGGCGACCTCACATTTTCAATTGATCTTGCTCAGTTGTTACTTGACGTATAAACCGAAAAATTTTGTGGGATACTTGGGAGACGATTTACTTTTATAGTATATCATTTTCAATAGAAAACTAAATTAGCCTGAATGAGTCCATTATATACGATTCTAGAATAACAAAAAAAAAACAATAAAAACACGTTCATTATTATTAACATAATTATTAGTCGTATTTGTGTTTTTTGTTATGTTTATGTGAATGTTACGTAGTAGACTTATTATTTATAGTAGTCTTATGATTTTTATTGTATTTTTGAATAATGATCGATATAAAGAAAACATTTTGAAATGTTCATTTTCAAATTCCAGACAGATTTCTATCACATTCATATTATGATTCTGTTTTCATGATTGATTTTTTTTTCAATATATACGAATACACCATCATTTTGATTTATTCTACCTCCATTTTTAACCATGTTATATCCCCCAATTTCATGCAGTGAGATATCTGCCAAGTTTCCGTTAGGACTATAATAATAAAATCGTATTCTAATGTTTCTAATAAAATTTTTATCGAATCTAGATTTTTGCCGATGCTTCTTATATTTATTTGAAAAAGTTCAAAACTACTGCCGGTACATTTCATAATAGTATTCAGTTCATTCGTATTTCTTATAACATTTGTTGCAATAGCTTCGATTTCGAAGTAATTCATGTATTCGTCCATCTTCAACGTATAGAAGTAACACATAAATCACATAAAAGAGACACTTACAGAAAAAATATGATGATATTGAACGTGATATGTGTGGGGAACTTGGGATTGCATTCACTGTCTGTTAGTTGACCGTGTTGATTTTTTCTTGGAGCTGTTTGAATTAATTTTTTGTCTGCTTCTGAGATTTTCGAGTTTTTCGTTTTTTCCTTTGTTGGCCACCAATACTAAAGTGTATTGTTATTTTCACTATGCGTTACTTTGAATGTAAAAATCCATAGAATTAAATCTGGCGATCGAGCAGGGCAATGTCTCCTACTTTCCCTACCTATTCAACGATTTGGATTTACTGTAGAGAAATTCCTTCGACACGAACAGGTTACTTTTCCTGTGGAAAAAAAAGTTGGGAGTTGTTTGTTGGCAGTTGTGGAAGGAAATATGGACCTGTCAAATGATCTTCAAGTATCCTTTCCAAGCTTTACATATACCAATAAATCCAGCTGAAAATAAGTTTCGAAGATTCCATGTTGATTTTCCTCAGGCCAGAGGTAATCGTTAATGAAATTTTCTATACATTGTCATCCAAATTGGCTCCGTCAATAAATCGAACGCCAATTTGATGAAGAATTCACTTGCAAATACTGGGCGGAGCAAAAAAACTCAAGGTAGTATAGCTTGTGAATGTCGTATATGAAACGGATACAATTATTTTTTTTTTGAAAATGTTATATGGAGAGAAGTTGCTCACATTCGATATATTGTCAATTTTTCTAGTTACCATGTTTAATATTCTATGAGAAAAAAAGCAGGAGAGACTCCTATAAATACAACTAAAAAACAAAAAAAACGATTTTAGTCACCACGCCAATGATAAACAATAAAGTTTCAATTGACTGTCAACAAATGTGCAATAACTAGTGTTTGACAACCACAAATTTTTATTTGCATAACTCGACCAATTTCAACGCAATACATAAATTTTTGAAACATACTTTTACACTCTGTAATTTGAAAGACGCAACATTTGTGAAAAGAAGTAATTTTTTTTCATTTTTTTTAAATTATTAAGTAGGCAAGCCTAAAATACAAAAAGAAAATTACAAATTCACAAATATCTCACGACATCAACTATGTAAATATAGTAACATTTCAAAGTACCAAATATACATACATATCTATAGATTGTCAGGTTACTTCTCATTAAAAAAAAAATACAAATATCATAATGAGTTGTCACTAATATACTTCTTTAATGATGACTTACATTGGTTTATTGAATTAGATTCTTTTACAAACTGTGATAGTTTATTAAATTCGTTTAAGCTTTTATGAAATATACTATTCATTCCAAATTTAGTGTTAGTTTTATTAATGTAAAAATTGTTATTTCTTTTTGTATTGTAATCTTGAACTTCATTATTTCTCAATAAGAATTTTTTAAAGTAATTGGGTACCAATTCTTTATGCAGATTAAATATAAAGATCATAGTCATATATAATATACGTTGTTCAACTGAAAACCAGTTTAGACACTGTGACATCGATTTAATAGCTGAGTAATAGCTACATCCCAATATTAATCGCATACCCCGATTTTGAAGCTTTAGCAATTGCGGTATTTTATTTTTACCAAGTAGAAAAAATAATGTTGTACAATAATCAAAATGAGGTTGTATTAGGCTTTTAAAAAGAGTCAACCTAGCATACATAGACACTTTTTTACAAATACGAGAGAGAAAAAAAAGTTTTTTAGATATTTTTTTACAAATAAAATCAGCATGACTATTTAGTTTTAAATTTTTATCAATTATAAAACCCAAATATTTTATTTCAGTCACAATTTCAATGCTAACATTATTAATTTTTATAACAGCATTTGCCCAAACAATTTGATCATACTTATAAGATGATGTCAAAATCATACTTTTTGTTTTACTGACATTTAGTTTCAGTTTATTAATAAATAAATATGTTTCAATGCTATTTAAAGACCTATTCATTTCAACAATTGCCTGATCCAAATTTTCATGTATACAATAAACCAATGTATCATCTGCAAAAAGATTTATACAGTGCGATCCAGATATGTGATTAATATCATTTAGGTAAATAATAAAAAGCAATGGACTTAACACACTACCCTGAGGTATGCCACTCTCAATTATAAGTTCATCTGACAATTCTTTTCCAAATTTACTTTTTTGTCTTCTGTTGAATAAGTAACTTTGAATTCATTCGAAAACGATCCCTGATATCCCATAATATTTTAATTTTTCAAGTAGAATATTACTAGTTTTCTTCAGTAAGCAATTGTAAACAAAATCAAGGTTGTCTAAACTTCATATAGAATACGGACAGATTCAAGTTATGAAATTCAAATAATACTCATTTTTTAGTGCATTAAATTTTAATAAAATTATCCTATTAATCCAATACATTTCTAATAGGTACATAATGGATCATAGAAACCTAATCATAAATACTTTTGCAATACAACATAAATAAATGTATTATTGAACCCTGCTCAAACAGAGCCCTGTCAAAAAAATTCCTGTGACTACTGAAAGTTCAAGAACCAGCAACAAATATAAAAAATGTGAAACAAATTGTTTGAATAACAGATTAGGTTTCTTTTCTTCATAAAGTTTATCAGCTTTTATATTTTACCAAGCATTAAAATTAATAATACACTAATAATATATACTATAATAATACTATGATAATAATACTTATCAAAAGTGAAGTATTGAAAAATGATACTGTCCTTGCATTCAATTGCGAATAATTAATTTTAGATTCATCATAAGGTAAAATAACTGAGCAAATTTAAAGCCTAACCAAAAAGTTATTTCATTGGGATAGGTCGATTTTTGTTATTGTTTCAATGTTTTGATAGATATGAAAGTTGGGTTATCCTTAGTTGAAAAAAAGTGACGTTTTGATAACATTGGGAAAAACAAATCCTTTATTTTTAGATATAACTTTTATTCTGAATTGTAAATAAAACTATTGAAAACATAGCAATTGAAAGTGACATATAACAATAAAAGAAAACATCCAAATAAATTGCGTCTCAGAGCTGTCACACCCACCGTTAATAAAATGACAGTAAAAGTTAACCAAAAAAGGTGTACTCACTCGTCTCCGTCAGGACAAATGCCTGTAGTCTCGTCATATTTAGTGCAATAATTATCGGGACTGTAGTTAAAAGTCCCATCTCTACGACGTACAGGTCGTCGTCGTCTTTGATTCATAAAATGCCAATGAAAACAGGTGAATGGTCGATGCTGTGTACATTTGTGTTGTAAGAAGAGCGGGCATTGCTCGACGCGAAATTCTTTCAAATATCTACAAAGAGCACAACATTTCAACATCAAAAACTCATGAAAATACACAAAATTAATTACTGCATACGTCACAGTAACAATCACGCACTAAAAATACACTTACGAGTAATGATTTGGCTTTTCTGTTTGGGCTGTCAACAAAGGTTTAGACTCTGACGGCATTTTGTAATCACTGTTGCGCAACAAATCCGCGCAGGGCACGCTCATGGAGGGCCAATAATTCCAAGATTATTGAGTCACGTGCCACTTGGGAAAATAAAAAGATTTTACTGTCAAGGACAATTGTGTTTTGATTAAATTTGGGAGCACCTGCTTATTTTTTATTTACCTCTTTATTTGAATTTGTCACACATATCAGAGAACACATTTATATTTGTGCCACATATAACCTATTAACCATAACAAGCATATGCCAATAGCAAATTGTGTCTTGAGTAGATATTTGATGTCTAAAATCCACAAGAAATAAATATGAAAAGTGAAAATTCATGGTTCAATTTCTCATTAAATCATGGAATGACAAATTTCTTTAATGCTTCTTAATCTATATTGAAAAACTTAGTAGATGAATTCAAGATAATAGGTACACATAAGTATATTTTATTTTTGGTATTGTTTTTTTAGAGATTTACCAAATTAACTTTCGGCTAGAAGTTGTGAACATGGCAGGGTGCAAACTGCAAAACATCTAAAGTATCAACTTCCAAATATTTCCAATCTAATCTAATTGGTATGTATATTGTCTTTACTAAATGTCCTTTTAGGTTTATTTACAAGAATTATACTGTAAGATATTATCTCATTTCCAAATTGAATGATGAGTTGATGAAGGTACACCTATTATAATATTTTCATTTATTCTTTTGTCAAATTCGTAAAATATAAAGTTTACTTTTAGAAATCACACCTTAAAAGGTAAGACCTCGTTAGTCCTTAGCTCCCACAAGTTTCAACTTTTGAGAGTTGTCGTTCGTAGGGGTGCCATTACTTTCCAAAGTTCCCGCTCATTTTTTTAAAACGTGGTAATCCTGCGCTGAGAGCACTGGTTGAAAACATATAAATAATATGTATGTATATATATGCTATATACACCACTTGTTCACCATAATAATTCTCAAATGCTATCAAAAAACAATTTTTATTTTCATTGACATCTCCTTATTCTATGCTTACTTTAGTATAAATAGTAATTAACAGAGCTTAGAAGGCACACTTTTTTGGTGTTGTAGATTGACAAGGAGCTGTGTTCAGAACAAAAAACGGAAAGGGCTGCGCTGAATTGAGTGAAAAAGAGTGTTTTAAATATTATGTGTCAATTGTTATGTCATAAATTAAAAAAAGAATGAAATATATGCTCAACCCATTTAGGAGCATAACTATTTTCTGCTGATTGTAATTTCATTTAATTATTCTTTCCTAACAATTAATATGCCAGTTTTCCAATTTTATTGTAAAGGGATTTAGACATATAGGGATACAGACAAAATCAAAACTACTAGTTTCAACAATTAGAGCGGCAGGGCAATTTTAACCACAAGCAAACATTGTTGTCTGTAGATTTTTAGCGATGCTGAAAATGATGTCAGGCGAGTGAATATTTTATGTTTCATTGGTAAAATGAGTTTCAGTTTAATTGCTCCATAGGAATTGCATAGCGAACATTTTTCAACACGAGCTCTTTGGCGCTCAAAGAGAAAATACAAAAGTTGAATTGAACATTTTAATCGTCTTCATCGAGTAGCGATGAAGCATTTGAAATAGTAGTTGAAATATCCGTAAGAAGAAATTAAATTATTTAACATATGATAATGAGTTTCAATGATGAAATTAGTTAGACGAAGTAAATCATAGACACTTCCGATAGGAATGTGGTGAAATATATCAATATTTAGGTTTTCTGTGCATTCTGATACTTACAATAATTTAAAAATATAACCTCTTCAATTCAAATAATTTAATCTTCAACAACGGTGAACTGCATAAAAAGCAGCTCAAATTATTGTGCGTCCTGAATTCACACTATACTTTTCACTGTTTTTTAGGTATATAACCTTCCACAATCTGAAAAATATGTACCCAAAAACAATGAGAAGTATTGAGTTCTTCACAACAAAAATACTATTATATCCAAAACAAACACTCTTCGCACTCACTTTGAAATAATAAAAAAATAGTATTATGTAAGCCAGTGGATTAGATCGTATGTTGTGGAGCGACTTTTGCTGAAATTTATGTTTCATACGGACTGCACCAATATAGAAATTTGTCAGAAGTCGTGTAGTAAGTTCAACACGAGATTACAACTTGTTTTAACAATGGAAAACCCTATTCGACAGTGGCATATGTTACTTATGTCACTTTTTTATGTGAATTGTCACTACTGTCAGTGTACAGTGTCCGACAATGTTAATTCTATGCTAGAATTTTATTTCCAAATTCCTGACATTTGATTGAATATGGTGTTGATGAAAATAGATATAAGCAAAAGGAATTGTTTAGTGTCAAGTTTATCTAGTGCAATGTGCTAATTCCACTAGAAACAGTAATTTTTCGGTAGTGTTTTATACATCTGCCATGAATTTCATTATTGTTTGTATGGAATTATGATTGAAGGAAAATCATTCTATTTTGGAGGAGGTCCGAAGTTGGATTAATTGGAAAATGATGTCTAAAGTGTGAGTTAGAAATATTTTCTCATGAATTTTGCAACCAATGCAATTATTCTCATCAAAAATGTTTCTTGATATGAAAGTAGGTTACTCAAAACCATTTGTAAGTTATAGAAAAACATTAAGTATTGCTCTTTTTACGAAAATACAGTTAAATAAACGAAACAAGTATGCTCTTAATTTTTTTCAAAGCTTTTAAATAAAATTTTTTGGTAGTTTGTTGATATGGTCTATTTTCATATCTTCATTCCATTATTTTTCGTTATTTTTTTAGAGAATGAGTGTTATCAATATTTTTCCCATCCCTGTTGAAGTAAAAACATGAGTTCCAGACCTGGCTCTGGCTCAAAACTTTCAACAGGGCACAGAAGATCTGAGTCAAGTGGTCACCATAGACAGAGTTCTGGGAGTCTCAGTCAGAACAAGTCAGATTCTGGACAGAGCTTGAATTCTGATTACCATGGACGTCAGAAGCATGCACATCATCGCTCAAAATCAGGTATTACTGAGAGGGAAGTTGAAAAAGAAACCAATACATCTAGATGTAAGTTTAGTTGAAATTCATTGTTATCTAATATATGTACTTATGACCTGATTTAATTATGATTTACAAGATTTACAATACTTCAAATACGTCCTGAAAATATGTTATGATAATATATTCAAATAACACTTTATTATGAGATTTTTCACTTAACATCTTCACTATGATTGAAAGTCTAACAATATGATGTTATTTGGAACATCTGTAATGAAAAAAGAAAAGCTCAAGTCTCAAATTGGAAAAAATCAAAATCTAGTCAAACTCACCTTTACAAAAGTTTTTTTATTTAATTTAGTCAGTATGTTGCCATTCATGAAATGTCTGAAAGATGTATAACATGGTGAATTGTGCTTGTCAGACTGTTGAACTCATTTTTTCTATGAAACCAGAGTTTACAAGAGCGTTAACGTCGTATTAGAATTTTTTTAAAACACTGATCAAGGCTGTGTAAACTTATTTAATCTCTCTATGAAACCTTTCTTCATCAATGCAAATACTTGGTTAACCTCTGCACAAAATCTTTTTTTCATAAATACAATTTTTTTTATGATATGAGATAAACTGAAAGGTATTTTTATAAAAAAAGCTGAAATCATCAAAGAGATCTTCAATATCCTAGTAGATCAGTATCTACACTATACAGGCTGATTCACGGTGGATGGAACATTAAACGTTTCTGGTGAACCAGACAACGGATCACTTTGAAAATTTAATGGAGGGCATATTCGGACATTCTCTAGCCAACTAAAATATTTTCGACAATGCGGTGTTGCCGCTTCTATTAGAAAGCAGTAGCAACTTTGATTTTTCAAATGGAACACTCTGTATATAATATTATTTTTGGAATCTCCAACAATTGCCCGACA
>WOGN01007025.1:0-12083 GCA_015342105.1 Leptinotarsa texana | reverse complement strand
TCTTATAAAAAGGCTAATTCTGAAAGAGTAATCCCAACAGCTAGCCTCAGCGTTACATCATCGTCATCTTCACTTCGAGAATTGAATGTTAATGCCCATGAAATTGTCAACTCAGATAGTTCAAATATATTACATCGCAAAGTATCAATATTACCAGTTGTTCTAATTGTAATTTTCATATTATTGTTCATGTATATAATACATTCGTACCCGAATTTAATTGTATCTATATCTATTTATGTCCTGTTTATTGCCATTTGGTCGAAAAAAATCGTGTTAAAAATACTTTACTACTTTTTGCTACTTTGTGAACATTATTTTTCAAAACTCTTGACGTCCATTGAAAATGTCACTTTTAATGACAGTTGTTGCAGAAATAATGTTTCTAGAAGTATTCTAGTATTCTCTGTATTCTCTAAATTTTCAGTTCTCGAAATCACAAGAACGAATCAAATTTATGTAGATTTCAAAATTTCATGAAAGAATAATATGGATGAATCAATATGGAAGGTAATTATTGCATTATTAGTAATTATTCCACAAGAGAGTGAGTATGTATCCATTTTATTTGTTGATAACAGTCAACAATGAATACGTAATAAATGTTCGCTCGAATGCAAGGATTTGTTTCCACGATTATGTCCAAAATGAAGTTCGTTATACGCAGTCAATACTGGAAATCCAATTACTCAGTGAAATCAAACAGTCTGTGATAATAAACAACAGTGCAGCAAGTCTGGAGTCAATTTCACAACTCACTCCAGGAACTCCTGTCTACGAATATTTCACATCTCCTGAAATTAACGTTATCGCTACCTTCAGAATAGATCAATGCACAATCGGAAATTCGATAGCACATTGCATCTTCGTAAATGGAAACTGACATGTAATTATACGTTTAATGCCTGATCAAACCTCATACTAATCAATACGTTCCAAGTTTGGTTGAACAGGATATTGGTCATTTCCAGAATTCATCAGTGTGAATAAGTTCAATTCCCAGTGAGGTAGAATATGTTGGTTTCCATGTAGACCTGAATAGAAATAAAATGATGGCATGGTCAGATGTCTTGATTGTGTTATGTTGTGTTGAAACTATTTTTACACGTAAAGCTAGCAGTTAT
The DNA here is from genome assembly GCA_015342105.1 of Leptinotarsa texana. Classification (NCBI taxonomy): domain Eukaryota; kingdom Metazoa; phylum Arthropoda; class Insecta; order Coleoptera; family Chrysomelidae; genus Leptinotarsa; species Leptinotarsa texana. Next base: position 10,959 of record WOGN01007025.1, on the reverse strand, counting down.
TACGCCTCTCGCCATTGGGAGCGAAAAGCTGCGAACTGCGAAGCAAAGAAATCGTGGAACGCTATTCGTAAGAAATCGTGCGATGCTCAGTATTCATCCGGATTCGTAGGTAGCGTAAAGTTGCTTTCGGGATAAAGTTTCATTGCTATACTGCTGCGCTGTTTTCGGTTTCAACGGTGAAAAAATAAGGAAAAATTCATGATGACGCTCCTAGGGTCAAAATACTCCGGAAGAAAAATAGCTCCTCAATCGGATCTCCGGGGATCTGATTCAAGTTATTCGTAAACCACTATTTCTGACAGTCAGTAGGGTCTTCCTTATATTAGTCCACAGGGAAATAGCATGGTAACTGCAGTTGCTAAGAGACCCACTAGCAACTTCAAAATCGATTTCTGTAAAATCAGAGGACTCAGCTCAATATAAACTCAGTGCACCAACATCTGCAATCAAATAGACCTCATATTCTTGCACTCAGAGAAACCAAAGTCAGTGCTTCAACAATATTTTTTTACGAGAAGCGATATCTCCTGTCAACGAGAGGAAATGCTGGAACCCCAAAACTTTGATGTTGTGTGGTTCAAAATAATACCATAGAAGATCACCAAATTCATATGCTGCGTTTATCAACCACCTAGCGATACATAATATCGGGCACTATTTTTATAAGGACAAAACACAAGCAACACAAGAAAATCCTTGAGGCGCTCTCAGAGCGGTGCCCGTGGCCGCTCGTTGTTTTGAGTTTCAACTCAGTACACCTCGAACTTCACTGTTTAAGAACTCTTTCTTCTGGAGAACTGCGTTTATGTAGAATAAACTTTCTGAGAACGTTTTTTTCAAATGGATTTAATCTCCAGCAACTCAAATGCAATTTGAATCGATACTTTCACATAGGCACCGCTCTGAGAGCTCCTTACGGATTTTTCTGTAGTGCTTGTGTTTTGTTCAAAAAATAGTAGACGAGGTGTTACGGGTTTTTAATTATTCTGATGGAGAATTTTCTGCTATGGAATTATTACTTTTGATCCATCGTCGTATCAAGCACAGGCTATATTGACAAAGAGGGGAAATGTGGGTGAATCCCATTTAGGCAAAAAGAACCGAGTTCGGTAAATTTTCTCATTTGTGGCATGATCTTCAAATCGACAATGACCACCACTTTTCTTATTTTCGAATGAGAAGAGACATTTCAAAACATCATTGTTACTATTTTCGAACTAGATAGCAATCAAATTCCAGAAGAACGGAATCAGTGCGAACTTCGCACCTAGTCGACTGAAAACTGATGAACGATACGGGACAAGTGGACGCGGTCTCCCACCGATCCATGTATTTGGATCGTTCGTACGTTGTCTTGCGCATTCTAACGAATTGATTTCCCAACTTATCGCAGCTTTCTGCTCCCAGTGGACGAAAGGCCGAACGAAATCGGTTCGTAATTCGCAGATAGTCGGACGAACACTGACGAACGATACGGACCAAGTGGATGCGGTTCCTACCGATCCATGTGTTTGGATCGTTCGTGCGTTGTCGTGCAAATTTTAACGAATTGATTTCCCAACTTATCGCAGCTTCTCGCTCCCAGTGGACGAAAGGCCGAACGGAATCGGTTCGATTGGATAGGAACCTAACTATGAAATGGAAAGGACCCCATAGGCCTCTCGTAGTATGGCCATCACGATACCCAGGTCTAACTCCACTGGATTTTTATTCATGGGGAACGTTGAAAAATGAAATTTATGAGTGTAGACCGACAAATAGAAAAGATATCCACGGAAGAATTATACGAGCGTGTGTAGAGAAATTACACGTAGAGAACTGAGAAGAGTTGTAGGAAATAATTAAAGGCGCATAGAAAAATGTGTTCTTTCGAAGGAAAGTGTGATAAATGTCACAAAAATATAAAATTGTCAACAAGTAAATCAATTGAAATTGATTGTTTTGTTTTTTAATAGAGAACGTGATTTCGAAAGTACCACTTCGAAAGAGTTTTGAACTACATAAAATTTTTAACCACAAAGAACACTAAGTTTTTCAAAATAATAGGAAGATGAGAATCTGAATTAAACCTCACTGATATCATATTTCCATTTCACTTACAAAATTATGCGAGAAGGGATAACTTTCCTGACACCAAAATAAAAAATAAATTATTTATGTGAAAACAAAAGTCTGGTTCTTCTTGAACAATTTATTTTTCATGTACCAACCAAAACCAATCAAAACCAAAAAAAATCTACTTCAATAATTACGGAAGATACTTGAGTGTTTCCACGAGAAGTGAGACAAATTCGGATTCTTGAAGAAAAAAGTGTATTCGTAGTAAGTTGGTAGTCCTGATCACGAATCTGAAAGAATTTTAAGTCCCCCAGTATGTTTCACTCTGAAAATGGGTTGTTCCATCGCGAGTAGCGTGCAGAGTATATCACTTTGGCCAATTCCATTCAGGTGGTGGCATTTTGAGCAGTTCCATCAGTCCTGATCATTCTACCTCGATTATTACAGAAGATACAGGGGTGTGTTCATAAGAAGTGAGACACACTGAATACTTTGAATTGAACAAAATAAAAAAAACTTTCAAAACTACTACTTTCATATGAACATTGAGTCATACTGATATCACTTCCACAATTTTTTTTATAAAAATGTGAAAGTGAAAGGCAACAATCTTGTTCCCAACTAAAATTATTCAATATTTATACATAACTGGCCTATTTTTTTAGGGGTATCTCAGTTTGACATTGAAACTTTCTTAAGAGTTTCATGTCACTTCGGTATCATACCTATATGTTTTTGTTTTTAAGATATTATTTATACAATGAGACAACTAGAGCTATATAGATGATGTTCTATCTCCTCACTTCAAACAACATTAACAACATTGAGAAATAAAATTCAGTAAAACTTCTATATCATGTTATAACATATATCAAGTCAATTATTTGTTTCGACATGTACTATTATAATAATTGTTCACGACATTCAATTTCATCGATGCATTTATTGCTGAAAAATACTTATTTGCCTGCACGAATTGAGGTCAAAATTTAGTATGGTTTATTAGAGTCGAGACATGAAATTGAATAATTTTAATTAATGCACTGCCAGTCATATTCGCACAGTTTGCTGAGTTTGTTGCTACGCCTAATAGTAATTTTGCGCTGCAGTTTGTAATTAAACTGGAATAATATTTTGATAATTTCATCTGCAATTCCTTTGCCAACTTATACAAAGAACTGCATAATGAACGATAGATGTTATTACCTTGCTTCAATGCTCTGCAAAGTCTGCATTTACATGAAGTAATTTAGATGTTCAATACTCATGAAGATTAAGTGCACAAATCGAATAAAGCAAGCTTCAGTTTCTTTTAGAGCACATACATTTTCTCGAAGGATAAATGTAAACCCACTGTTCAACTTACTAAACTAAACTATCTGTCACAATTATTTGACTCGATAAAGTACTGTTGTAAACACGGCGAATGAATCAACGAATGGAGGAACTCATCATACCTGAAACGAATTTTCGAAAAGGCAGCAGCCCAGGTTCTTGATAAGATACGAAGAGGCGAAGAGGAAGGTTAAACGGGATTTTTTTCGGTTTCTAATAATAATAATAGCTATTTATAATATGTGTGTTGAAAGTAAGGTTTTATTTTGTCAGTGAAAACGTTTGCGAAACGAGCGTAGCGATAGAGCAATTTCAATAAAGCTCGCTTTCAACACAAATATCATACAAAGTTTTTTGAACAGCTGTCCTATTTTCATAATAAAATATTTCTATAAAAACACATTTTGACATCTCTTGTCAGTTAACTATTATCATGTTATCGCATTTGCTGTGAAGTGGCTTTGTTTTATTAAAAACCACATTTATTTTTATTTAAAGTTCTTGCTGGTGTTTAATGTATATAATATATTTGTAACAAAATTCAATTGTGTCTATATCTATTGTTCATAATAAAACTTGAAAATAATGTTTTGGTTATTGCTATTAGGTCGATAAAAATCGTGTTAAAAATAATTTTAACACTAGTGTTGAGAATATTTTCAACACGCTACTTTGTTTACATCATCTCTTAATAGAATTGAAGGGTTTATATTTTTAGGAGTGAATAATTTTTGGGAAAAAAGTTTTTGGCTTTCTACCGCTCCATCTTTATACAAAAAACAAGGATGAGGGAATATTCCAAGGAAAGGAAGGAAGTAAAGTTTTAAAATAAGTAAATCTATACATGGATATGTAGATCATGCAAAGAAGTAACTTTCAGACACAAACTGAAAGAAAGTTTTTCTGAAACAGCTACTTTCATATAAACATTGAATAACACGAAAGGAAAAAATTCTTTTGTTCTTTATGGACACTGAATTATACAGGAAATACTTTTCTCCACTCAGTTTGTATTTCATATATTCGTTGTGGACTAAAAATCAGATAACATTTACATGAGTTCTACTTTAAATGAATGGTAATAAATTGCACTTACATGGAACACTGTCACCCTCACTGGTATACATCGATGTTTCGCCTTAAGACACTTGCCCCAAGGCTCTTCAGTACCAAATTGGGTAACATATGTATGTCTTTTCTATAATGTTATCCAATTTGTTACTGAAGAGCCTTGGGGCAAGTGTCTTGAGGCGAAACATCGGTGTGTACCAGTGGGGGTGACCGTGTTCATGTAAGTGCAATTTATTACCATTCATTTAAAGTAGAACTTATGTGAATGATATGTGATTTTTATTCCACAACGAATGTTTGAAATACAAAGTGAGTAGAGAAAATTAGTTCTTGTATAATTCAGCTCTTTCAGGAAAACTTCTTTTCAGTTTGTGTCTGAAAGTTATTTCTTTGCATGATCTACACATCCATGTATAGAGTTACTTATTTTAAAATTGTACTTCCTTCCTTTCCTTGGAAGATTCCCTCATCCTTGTTTTTTGTATCTCCCATCTTTTAATACTCTTGTACAAAAAACAATTCGTTGATTTTTAGCTGGAAAAGTGACTGCTGTTTGTTATTTTCAGACAAAAATGATATTCAAGGTTAGTTTTGAGTTCCGAAGTTCATACAAAGATTACAATCACAGCAGTTGTTATATAGATCAACTTTACACATTCCGTATATTCAATTTTGCAATCGAACAAAGGTTGGAGGATTTGTGTTCAAGTGACTTGGCACATTTGATTACACCAAAAGCGGTACATTTCAGAAATACGCGACGGACTGTGGCTGCTCATCGTTTTGAGGTTTCACTCAGTGAAACCTCGAACTTCACTGTTTATTAACTTTCATCTGGAGAACTGCGCATATGTGAAATGAGCTTCCTCAGAACGTTTTTCCAATTGAATTTAATCTCCAGCGATTCAAATCCGATGTGAATCGCTACTTTCGCACAGGCACCGCTCTGAGAGCACCCTAAGGATTTTCCTGTAGTGCTTGTGTTTTGTTCTGGAAAAAAATATGCTTTGTTTTTGTGATTGGCATTATTTGAAATGAAACTTGTACTCACCTTCCTCAATGATTTCTTCAGAGAGAAAAATTTGAATTTACGATCAGGTTTCATAGCAATGGGAGGGGGTTTTTCAAAAAAAGTATTTGACACTTGTTTCACTCGTGTCAAATTTGTGAGAAATCACTTAGTGGCCTTCAAGTATATTATGTCGAAATACAGTACCCTTACAGAGATATTACAAAATTATCAGTATGATATATTTGTATAGATGATCTCTCACTTCGAAATTGAAGATCATATCTGGAGATGTCCTTTGCATTGTGTCACGAGAAACAATGAAACTATTGATGAAAACAATAAGAACTGTAACTTCACCTCCACTGATTGTGAATTGGTGGTATAGCTTCAGCCAGGTATGAAAGAAATGTACATTTTCAGTCTTCATCTTGCTGAATAGTCGAAGGTTTACGAAGGTTCTTTCTTGATATCGTGTATGTCTTTGCTCAAAGGAAACCTGACCAGCCTAGTGCGAGAAAATGTAGCCCCGACAGCTGTCAGGAGTATGTCTGGAAAGGCTAGTATTCTCCCAATATTTATCAAATTATAAACCCCTCATCGATGTTCCTTATAAATAGAACATACATGAATAGATAATAACTTAATTTTTGAAATTGATTGCTTTCTTTCTGTCTCTGGAAGATTCTCAAAGTTTTTGCGTATCGTAATGGAGTGGTAGAAAGGCAAAACTTCTCTTTCCCAAAAATTAATCTCACCTAAAAATTCATTTCTTGAACTATACCTTACGATTTGATTTTCACAAACTTTATTTAAATGTTTCACTAACACAGAGTAGCTTTTTTGTAGTGAATTAAGTAGGGGAATTCAGTAAGTGAGTGATTCAATACGAAAAAGCTGTGTTAGCAAAACATGGCTTGACATATTTCTTCAAATAATAAGTAAATAAATATATAGGTAACAGCCGAATCAATTTGGAAACATATACCCTTCAATTTAAATATTGACCTTTTGATATTTTCGATTCCTTACGTGAATTTTATATTTGGGGATGTGTTCGACACGAATACGAGTGAGCTAAATGATTTTGTGACTCGCCTCAAGGATGGATCCCCAAATATGAAGTATAGAATAGAAAATAGTGAAGAGTTACCATTCTTGGATTTTCTTTTCATTAGAAACACTAATTAGGATATAAAATTTAATGTAAATTGAAAGAATACTAGTTTCTATAATTAAATGTTTTCTAATTACCACTAGTCGATTTCATTTATGCGGCCGGTTTCGAGTTTAACCCCAGTATCAAGTATAAAACTAAAATGTGAAATTTGAAGGATCGGTTATATCGGGAGTTTTTAGGTAAGGTGGAAGGTTGGGTAGTTGAACGAATCAAAGTGCTAACTTTAAAATTCAACATTGAAGATTGAAGGAGTAATTAAACTTTGTACTGTCTGTGACTCTCTCAGTCCACTCTCGCATAAGTTATCCGCGTTTAGGTCGATGGTACACAGAGATTTTGCAGTCCCTTTACCTGAAAATAATTTCCAAGATAACTAAGCATATTGCAGTAAAAAATCAGGTACCAGTTTCTCTAATAGAAAAGATAATATCACAAGTAAATTATACCCAAACTGCAGTGAACACAATATAGTTGAGTATAGTAGTATCAACTACTCAGGTAAACTTTAAGAAAATATTCAAAATACTTTCATTAATACAAAATAACAACAGCTTTCATAGGTAATAATAATTTAGGTGGAACTCTGTTTAGTGCAAAACTCAAACGAAGTACAATGAAAAAATCAGGTAATTATATATAGAATATAGTGTGACGAATGCTCTGCAGTATATACAGGCCAACACGGTAGAAATTTTAACATAAGGCTCATCGAATACGTCTGTTTGGAGAAAAAATCTACAATGTATGAACATCTTCAAGAATCAAAACACAAGATAAGTGAAGATAATCTCAAAATCCTACACATCTAATATATAAAAATGAATATTTGATGGTTGGTTGGTAAGTAATAAACTTCTACATCGCTCAACTTTACCTCCATCTTACCTAAAAATTCCCGATATAACCGAGTTTTCAAATTTCACATTTTAGTTTTGTACTTGATAATGAGGTGTAACCCGAAACTGGTCGTATAAGTAAAATTAACTAGTTGTAATTACACAAAAGTGTTTTCATTCAGTTCATTAAAGTGATCATGAATTACTACGAAATGAACAAGTCATCAATCACACATAAAAAAATACTAGTAATTTCAGATAAATCCTTCTGCCACTCCATAAACTGATAAAAATACAATAATGAGATAGATAACGTACTGGAAACTAAAAATAATTCGAAAGGTCCTAGGTAGCAGTCGTAACACCTCTCTCCTCAGCAATCTACGTTATTGAAACGCTAGTTGGCATAGCGTAATCTGAGTAAATATGTAAATACTACGTAACCTGAGTAAATATGTAATTACGACGCCCAACGATTTTATTATATTTTCATGTGATCAATACCGTACATTGTTGAAGAGAATGGTGTGATGACTGCTACCTAGAACCTCCCAAATTATTTTTCAGTTTTCTATACATTATCTACATACTCATTTTTTTTTATTTTTATAAAACTCCAACATTTTTCTTTTATTTCATTTTTTAATTTTCAATTTCAATTTTTGTTACTGAATTATTCTCATTCTGTTCCGTTCATTCAGTGCCTTGGTATTACATGGTAATATGTAACCCGTCATTTTGTAGCTGCGGCCAACTTGAATTTGCTTCTTTTTCAAAGAGTAGTAGTATTTTACTAGTAAAGCCCTATCAATTGATATCCATATTGAAGTAGTTGTGAAACAATATGTAATTCGCCATTTTGTAGCTGCGGGCATCTTGGATTTTCATCGATACAGAATTCATTACTGCGAGCTAAGGATTAACAAGGTCTTTCCTTTCAACGTGTGGTTCCTAACACGGGTTGGACGATAGCAAATGAAAATCGATCGTTCAGACTAGAGCTTGAACCACCGATCTACACGGCAGTCAATTTGAGTGAGTGAACAAAGCACCCACGTCGAACCACCTAGCTACCGACCGACTACTGTCGGAAGACAGTGTGTGTCGCCTCTGTTTGTGCCTGCCCTGCTAGGGACCTAATCAGGTTTTTAGAGTTCGGTGGTCGTTGTCTACGGTCATTTATCTTCAGTTCCTGGGTCAGTTGAATTTTGTACTGGTACAGACACAAGTCACGATAGAAAATTCGCGAAACAAATTATAGTCTGCGAAAAAGTGAGTTCTTGTGATCGATGCGAAATCGGCAGCCTCGGATTCTCCTGCACACTTTCAGAGACAAGGGTGATGTTCTCGGCAGATCTTGCGTTTCGACGTACTTGTGTTGGTCGATCAATTACTGAACCAGTGGAGTCAAATTTATCTACCACATTGTGAACAGTCCTCTCAGTAAGACAATTATGGCGACCGTAAAATGAGTGAAACGCGCGGTATGCTCGTGTTTTCGAATACTATATCCATCCATGGTGATTTGAAAAAACAGATTGACCAAATTACAACTGATTTGACAGATGTAACTTCAACAAGATGGCCGTTGTCAAAGTTCGAAAATCCCTTTTGGAAGACCCTTCAGCAGTAAATTTAAAAAGAGTTTGAATTGAGTTTTGATAATCTGGAAACTTCTTATTTTGATCCAAAAACAAACTCATGATTTTTTTCAGCTATCCATCTTGTAGTGGGTCATTAGCTCCTGGTTTAGCTGCAGATATGCATTTTCTATCAGACGTAATAGCCTTCGTGGGACCGGCTTGTCTTTTCGCACTGGAACCAGTTGCAAGGCTTGCTGCCTATTGGAATACACCTATCATAACTGGAATGGGGGATCAAGTGAGTATTTCAACAAAGATGAGTCACATACAAGCAGGTTGTTGTTTTTTAGCCTCCATCGGAAGGCGAAATTTCGGTTACATCCAGAATCCTCAGGAGGTATAATGCGAAAAACAAAAGTAATACTGCGGTAAGTTCATAGAAATAATTGTTTCGGTAGGTTGTGTACAACTGTCAGTGATAATTTAGCTTTTCTGAATCATGGTTTGCATCACCTCATGTATGACCTAAATGTCCATGTTTAATAGGTTTTATTATAGAATATATGTGGAAAATAAGGTGATTTTTATCAAAAAATATTTATTTATTCATCAATTTCTGTTTTGTCTCCTTCGAAGTTGCCCCCTCAGATATAATACACTTGTGCTAGCGTTTTTTCCAATCCTCAAAGTTCTGACACGCATTTTTTGGAATGTCCTTGAGCTCTCTCAGCAAGTTGGCTATTATCTCCTTATTCGTTGCAAAAAGCCGACCTTTCATAGATCTCTTCAATCTTGGGAACAATAAAAAGTCGCAGGGGACAAATCTGGTGAATACGGTAACTGAGGCATGATTACGGTGTTGTTTTTGGCAAAAAATTGCAAACAAGCAAAGACGAGTGAACAAGTACATTATCGTGATGCAAAAGTCAAGAATGGTATTTCCACAATACTGGATGTTTTCTTTGTTTTTCTTCTCGCAAGGGCAAACAACTTCAAGAGAATACTTCTCACTGACCGTACGATTATGTGACAAGAACTCCTGATGCACTGCGGGCTACGATCTCTGTTCGTTCATCTTGGATCACCAAGCGTTTGTTCTCTGTTGATCCCGGAGGGTAAGTCATTTAACCAAGTTTTGAGTAACTGGCGTTTTTCTGGAACAACCAGATCTTGGAATGGTTTTATTATATTTATGACTATCATACTGAAAAGAGAAGCTACAAAGGAACCCATTTTTGTAAATAACTCCGATTTCCAAATTTCTGACGTACACCACGTTCATTCTAGATAGCTCAATCAAGTCCAACAATTCATTTGTATTTCTTCTCCTGACGAGCAATTGATACAATTTGTTTCTCTGGTGACTTTCATTCACAATTATTCATTTGTAATTTCGCGAAAAAGAGGAGAACTTTCCCTTCACTTAAATGGATTGTGTCCAAATGTGCGAATCAAGCCGTTATAAACCTACAACAGATTTATGAATAACAATTCACCAGATTGGAAATATCAAGCACTCTCAAAGAATGTCTGAAAAATAATAGTGGAAATGTAGATCGGTTGGTCAGTAGTGCTGGAGTAGAGTTGTGGGTAACGTGTCACGTCAGCGTAATACAAGTTTACGTCTAGAAAACTATTGGAGCCAAGTCTACTGATGAGAACGGAGTTATTATCACCTAGAGATGGTGTCCATTAAATAAATAAAGGAAGAAGTGAATTTGGGAAATTTTCTACCCTTTATTACGAGCTGAGGTGAACATTTTTACTGTTCCATAGAGCAGGTTTTGATAAAATACACGAGATAAATTCTTCATTATCAATTTCCATTTGGTATTGGTACTATAATATTTTTCTTCACAATACTACTTTAATCGCGAGCGACCTAAT
>WOGN01007024.1:0-13079 GCA_015342105.1 Leptinotarsa texana | reverse complement strand
TAACACATTGTGCAGATAAACGTGTGTAAATAAATTAGTTACGGAAATATTGTAAAAATAAATTAGTTTAAGACAGTTAGTGCTTCAATTCGTTACATTATCTAACTAATATTAATGAACTATGGAATGGTTTTGTTGCAAAACATAAAGAACGATTGCTGATTCTTCTGATCGTCCATATTTTAGGTGTGCGAATGGTTTGTTATATCTTATTTTAATAAATCTATCAGTCTGTTCATAATATTTTGCTTCGAAGTCTTTGCCTTTTAGCCTTTTAGGAAAATACGAAAGGTAAGCCCAAAAAGCAATCAGAAATATTCCCTTTTTTAGTTATTTTGTCAAATTTCAAATAATAAATTGATGGATGTAGCCGTTACTACGTGATAGGAGATCATGATGAAAAGAGAAATGAAAATTTCTTTATTTTTTAACACTTTTATTTGTAACTAACGTTACTGCATGGGCATTTTCAAACTTTAAACTTAGAAGTTTGAAAATGTCCATATAGGAAGAAACTGCAGTATCGTCAGTTACAAATTAAACTAGCAAAAAATATAGAAATTTTTCATTTCTTTTTTAGAATTCCAAATAATTTGAAAATAGAGTAGAAAAAATCGAAGAATATCGGAGGTGTAACTTGACTCGAGAAAGAATTCGACACTTCTAGCCTAAACCACTACTTCAAGAAGCTACTCACGAGTTAAGGTGACGTAAAGCTATATTATGAATAACAAGCCACTTTCATTTTGTAATCAAGGGACGACCTTTTGGGAAATATCAATTTTTTCACTGGAATTGTGAACATTCGTTCTCTTCATACTTATTTAATGTATGGTTACTGGTCTTCCAGTAAGCATACATTGATAATTTGTGAATGTATTTATTCATTTATAGACACCTACCTGAAATACAATTCAAAAATCTGAGTCAGATCTCCAATATTTTCTGTGCCTTATAACAGAGCACGGCTCAATAAAAACACTTGGCATTGACCACCTAATTTGCATATTTTCAATTAATAACCTAATTGAATTGACTCGATTGAATAATTCAATTCACCGATCGAAATATCTCCGACGAAACATTTCACATAACACTTATTACAAATTAACAACTTAAGCTGATAGTATCTCGAATCGAGTACGGAGATAGCTGTCGGATAAATTAATTTAGAACGAATTGAAAACTCAGATCCAAATATTTGGTCGTATTTAGGGCACATTACTTAGAAACGATGCTGAAAGTATTTCTGAAATTTGTGAGGCACTGGAAACCACATGATATTTTCATTAAGTATACAGATTGGCCAACCGCCATATTCCACCGGACATTCAGCTAGTGTAAACGACCGATAATTATATTTTTGACACTAGAAATCAACTGGATGTTGTTTTACAAGTTATAAAACAGTTTCCTGGCAATCTTGTGGGTTCCTTTAAATATTTTATAGAGTACCTTTAGAATGTAAATGCACTTTCATCAATATTCTCACCCTTCTACTATTTCTGGCAATTTGAAAACAATTTCAGTATATAATATAGGGCCTTAAAGCCACAATAACTTTTGATACTTAAACAAAAGAGGCTAACATCTGGCGAATTAACACTGGTATGTTAGCCTAAACCTCTTCAATTCAACCTCTTCGGTTTGGAAACTTGTGGCTTATATAAAACAGTTAGATATATCGTTCGCAGTAGTATACGACAACATGATATCGTTTTTCTTTGATTCGCCTCACACAAATATGAACATTTATGGCTGATTAAGAATTGTTACGTAATTGTTGCTGTTTAGCTTTTTTCAAATCCAATTTCGGCATATGAAGTACCATGAGCTGCTTAACTCAATAACCCCTAAAGATCTGCAGCCTAGAAGGTTTTATTTGTGAAATGTAATTGTCGACGTAATAGTAAATTCCTTAGCCAACATTTTCGATCGTAGTATACAAAAAGGTATTTCCCTTCATCATTTAAGAGAACAATATTATCAGCAGTCTTCAGTGGAAATCGTGAAGAAATTAACTATAGACCCATACCAAAGAAATTGAGACACTCTGTGTCTCAAGAGATCTATGGAAATCTTCGACACCGTGAGTCATGGAATTCTGTTGAATTCACTAGAAAACTATGGAGTCAGAGATATTTCTTTGTTTGTTTTCAGAAGCTACTTGTTGAATAGTACACAATCCGTGAGAATTGATGAACGGATTAGTATACTTCAGATGATTGAATACGCTGTACCTCAGGTAATTGTCCTGAGCCCTATGTTATCTGATATATATCTTAACAGCTTGTTTATTGTGGTTGACACTGGCAAGATAGTAACATACGCGGATAGTACCTACAGCAATTTTCTATAAAGGTTGAGAAACTTTGAAGTGTATATTTGAATAAGACGTGAGGTAGATAAGATCATTTGCAGCCCAAAAGGTCTCTTCGGTGGAAAGAACTAGCCAACACCTACGGACACCTGCTCAAGGTTCTCAACTCATGAGTGTAGGATAAGCATCACATTCCGGCTTGGGGTTTTCGAAGAATGTCTCATCCACAAAAAAATTCGACTATTAAAAAAAATTGAGAACCGTATGGAGTATTGGGAAAGAACCTTATAATATATTTAACAGGAAATAATTATTGGAAAGCATTTGATACTTCTCAAGAACTAATCACTTTGGAGGACTAGCCCCATCATATCTGATTTGATTGAAATCCCAACAGATTGAATCACTTTGAGAAGGGGAGTATTTTGGGGCAACATAATCAGTATCCGTTGCGCTCAAGAAAAGTCAAGGGTATCTTCGAAGACCTGAGGTATGAGGTCCATCATTATATGGATGACCTTTCTGCACCACCTGGATGCCAGATATATTCATAACTTGGAAGGAAACAACTCCACTCACAAGACGTACCAGCAGAGACTTCGACTGACTTGCTCATGGGACTGTCGGGAATGAACACAGTTGGCGTTACAAATATGTTTGATATTGTAAGTTAACCTAATAACTATATCAGTTGAATAAAGCATATGCATTTAGGAGAGTGACAAAGGTACTATTGCACTGTGAAAAAGCTAAATAACAGAATAATTTTGATTATTCCCAAATCGTCAAATGGTAACAAGGTCGATTTTCAGAAAGATACTCCAAAATACCTTCCAGATCTGAGATAACGTTCAGACAAATAAGACACGAGTATATGTGGACGATGTTTCTAGTTCTAGATTGAACTCCAACTAAACCAAAGCTCGTAAATATCGTAGAGATAATGAAGCAAATATTAGACACCCAGAAAAACAATCAAGAATTTGCTAGCTTTCTATAAATATCAAAAAAGGGTCCCAAATTACTGACATTATTTTCTGAGAAATGAATCCCTGTTGAAATTACAGACAAATCATTTAAAGATTCAGTTATTTCACTATTCAGATCATCTAGTGCTGCCGAGGTAAATCTCATATATAAATATTGACGCAGGGAAAGTCGAAAATTGTGAAAACTGTATAGCTCGCTGGTCATTTAAGATACTTTGGATGCAATTTCATCAATTCGGAAAACCGTAAACCAATTTATGAATGCACCAATATTAGCCAGGTAAATAAATATTGAAAAAATCTAGATATTGATGCTGTTGGTTGTTTTATTGTTATTCTGAGAAGTTGAAATCTCTACTAGCTTTTTGCTGAACAGAGAAATTTTGACAACCTCCCTATTGAGAGTCCATTTAAGTCACCTACTCCATCAGGCAATGAAAGTTTTTTCAATTTCGCGAAAGGTAGAATTTACCTTTTTGCCCTTGCGGACATATTTAGGAACATAATTTAATATGTGCTCAAATAAGGGGTCTTTAACTATAATAAATTATCAGGGCAAATTTTGCAAAATCAAAATCAGTGAAAACTACTCGCCTGAAGTTATATGCCTTTTTGAATTTTGAATGCACCGCTCAGACTAGATTCAATTTAGGACATGGAAATAAATACTGAAACAGTGGACAGATTCAACTGTTTATTAAACAAACATGTTTTTCAGTATTCCAACACTAATTTGAAGAAATATCATACAATTATAAATTATTCATAAAAGTAATGGTGATAATCTGTTTTGACCTAATTTCATAAGATTATGTAGTTATTTTATATATGCGACAAGGTTTAGTTTACTATAGGGCTTCAATCAAATGATTTCGTTTCAAATAACGATTGAAATCAATTTCCATTGAGAAATGGTTGAAATAAACCGCCCAGAATATACAATTTCCAGAGTGATTATTTTTGTCTCTTAGCTAGAAAGCATAATGTCTAATACCTCGCAACCCTCGTCATGAAAATAACTATCATTACTATTATTTCTTTACTGAGTTTTTCGCATTCATGATGATTTGGAGCCTGAAATATTTTGTAGTTTCTATGGTCAAATTTGTAAGATCGTAACCTTCTGTTTCCTATAAAAATAAAACAAACCAGGAGACTGACTGTCTTCCTCAGAAATAATAATAAACCTCATATTTAGTTTTATGGCTTGCACATGTGAATAAATAACAGAAATTTCTCTTGTTTGGGATGAAAATATATTTTGTACGATACCTTATACAAAATTTATCGTGTTCTGCATATTTGAAGAAAGTGAGTTAGTTTTCTTTCGATCAGAAATATGCTAGTTTGAAACTGAAGGGTGGGTAACTCAAGACAACAGTTATTTACAAGTATACGGATAATTCTAACGATTAGACATTTTCAAGATTACAACTATTCATTAGTTTTTATTAGAAAATGGGGAATGTTCCTCAATTTGGGTTATTACAGCAAATGCAAGTTTCAACAAAATAAAGATGAGTTTAATTAATGAGTTTTTCAAATTCACTTCGAAAAGTATTCAAATTGATGTTTCAAATGCTGGGTTTTGATTTTTAAAGGATTCGTTTCTAATTCACATATTGGCAAAAGCGCCTAGAACTTTACCTGCCATTCCTGAAAATATTTTATATTTATATGTCAAGTTGAAATAATTTATACGTAAAATTATCTTTATAAATCAACAATTAAGGCAAAATATAAATTTTAATTCAATACCACCTCCACAAGCCACATAAAAATAGTTGTTTTGTTATTTATGTATATTATAGAGGAAAATAGGTTAGGTGCACAAAATGTCTTTGTTTCTCTCATACAGGTAACAGATTCATTGTCCTTTATTAGCTATAACCGATGTTGCCAAATGGTGAAGTAGAAACGAATTCCTTTAAATGTTGAATGCATTATTTCATTTCTCTTTTTTAAGTATTTAAATCATTTTTTAAGGAAAAAGGTTGAAATGATAAGTTCAAAATGCGTTGTTTTAGAGCTCTTTTATGAAAACTACTTAATTTTCGTCAGGAGGAACATTCCCCTTTGTAACTTTCATATGAAATTCATCGCCTGTTTCTCAAATGAATACGTATATTGCTAATCCACTAAACCGTCTCTATCACTGAAACGACAATAGGTACTTCAGTCTCAGTCATCCTCTGTAGAAGTAATTGAAGTTTTATAATTGATCTTTTTGGGAATCTGTCTCTTTTACAATATAAAAAAATTGTAGGAGTGTAATTTATACAGGTTAAGTGAGGGCAATATTTTAGTTCACCCCGATGAGTTACTCCGTAAATTCAATTAAATATGCACTGATTTTGTAGATCATTCTTGATGACGTTACACGACAATTATCGCCAGTGAACTCATGTTGAGAGATGAGACGTGTAAGTGAACTCAAAAAGTCAGCGTACATTTTTATGTGTGAAGAGTTTATCAAATAGTTCTTGGGAAATATATCGCAGTTGACAACCCATTTCGAAAAAATTATCCAAATGAAAAACATATGAAGGGAAAGTTATATCATTCCTGCCTGTGTTTCCCATTTACAACTCGACTACTCCCCCCCCCACATAGGTACAGTTTTCCTTTAGTACTTGATCTAACAAACCATTTTGGAAATGTATTTTCCTCTGTCGATTTCATACTCTTTATACAACTTTAAATTTCTTCTCCCTCTCTCACTCTCTCTTTCTCACTCCCATATGGCGCATTTAGTCGACTTTGAATTTCTTATTTCTTTTCATAATTGTTTTCTATTTCACCTTAATTTTATTTTACTCCAAAATTCATTCAAAATATAATAATAACAATAATAATATCATT
The DNA here is from genome assembly GCA_015342105.1 of Leptinotarsa texana. Classification (NCBI taxonomy): domain Eukaryota; kingdom Metazoa; phylum Arthropoda; class Insecta; order Coleoptera; family Chrysomelidae; genus Leptinotarsa; species Leptinotarsa texana. Next base: position 6,908 of record WOGN01007024.1, on the reverse strand, counting down.
TATTTTGCATAAAAATACATTTATACATAAAAGGAAAAGGGTTAGCCAAATGCTATTTTCCACCCCTACCAAAATTATATAGTAAGAAAATAATTATAAACATACTTATTTACTATCATAACAATGATATTAAATAATAACTCTTGATATTCTTAATATTGTTTTGGTCACTTTAACAACTTTATTGCACTACTATACATTGAATTTTAAATTTTTTAAATTAGCACTGAGCAGTAAGCTATATTATGATTTGAAAGGGGTGAAATTTCATTCAGATAAGAAGAAAAACATCCTTGAAATTTGGTGTCTACGTATGTTGAATAAGTTAATTCTCAAATTGACCATATATATGTCAGAATGCCTGTTCAATAAACTATATAAATAACTAGGTATGTTAGTTTGAAGCCACTTAAACAAAAACATTTTAATCAAATATTGGACTCTGTACCTTACATTCAGAGCCTTCATTTTTAACAAAAATGTTCACCATTTGGTATACAGTATACAGCATACGAATCGCATGCAAGCATTTTGTATATGTTGTAACTTCTGTTATTTATATTGCGGCAAAAAATTGTAATACACCGAACAACAGTGTTTTTTTTAAACAATAATAATACCATTTATTGTGCATAAAAATACATTTATACATAAAAGGAAAACGGTTGTCAAAAATATTTTTTGGTTTTATACGTCTCTCTATTGTACCGAGACTATTTATTGATGTTGGAGAAGATATTTCGCAACTTTTTGATAAGAGGATCCGCTTGAACTGATGATTGGTCTTAAAAATCAACTTTTTGTGTGTGTATTTTTGTAAACCATAAAAATGTGGAGGTTTGCTTTAGTGGGAAATGAGTGGAGTACATTCTATTTATGTGATAATGATTTTGTATTCAAGTAGAATATCATCCATCTTTTCTTCCACCGACTTGGTCAGATTTTTTTTGTTGGGTAATGGATCACATCAGAAGGCTTTTGATGTAGCTGTCGGATTCACTTAATTTGAGTGCAATACTTTTTAATTTATCAGGGTTATTTTTTTACCTAATTTGAATACATTGGACGGAGACCTCTGCATTATACATATATTATTGGATATATTTTACAATTTTCCACAGTTGTGTGAAAAACTGTATGGTCGAATTTCAGTTTTCGCAATTGATTTATGAAACCTTGTAACCAATATCGAATAGAACTTATCAAACAACGTATCGATAAATATTTATGTAGCGTATTACACACCTTCTAACACCTCTTTATCAATTTTTACAATCAAATATTAGCATGCAATGTCAGTACTTGATATTTAAATAACAAATCCATAACCCCGGGCCTATTATTATTATTGAGATAAATGTAACAGTGGGACTAATAAATCCTAACAAAGACATTTTATTGATTCTTCGATGTCTTAAACCTTCCATTAGAACGGATGTAAGATGTAATTGGACAAGGAAAAATACAAATTATGATTGTAATGGCGCAACTAGTCATAAATTTAGCGGATCGATAATATCATTGTCATATTGCTGCGATTTAGCATAATTACGTCACTTTTATGTAAATACGGTGTATTTGAGAAGATTATTGATTTCGTTGTGTAAACTCAATAGGTGATTTTCTACGGTTAATTCATTCCTCAAGATTTACATGCTGTGTAATGTATCAAATTTGAGAGAAAAAAGAAGGTAAGAATCACTAAGAACTTTAAAACTGTAACATTTGTAGTAATTACAGCCAAATAATTCTTTGGGAGTACTATACTAACTGAATTTGACTCAATCAATTCATCATTTTTTCATATTTTTTATTATAACTTTTAATCCGCTTGATATACATCTTCATAATCTCAAAAGCCTTCATTGAAAATGTATCCAACATTCAATCGACTTTTCTTTCAATTTTTTCAATTTTTGAGTATGGTTTACTAAGAAGAAACCTGAAATTTACGTTTAACAGTTTTATTGAAGAAAATAATAATAATCTGTTAATTAGCTGTCGCCCCCATACAAACCAAAATTCTCAGAAGGTGAGGAACTTGTGCGAGCTAAGGACTAACGAAGTCTTACCTTTTAACGTGTGATTCTTAATACGGTGATGTAGATAATGTACTAAAAAAATAATCCGGAACTGCGGCCATCTTGGATTTACAATGATATAGAATTTATTAAATTGTCTTGTGATCAAAACTAAATGTGAGGACCAAATATCAGATCAATCTGTCAACAGGACTTACTAAATTGACCCAAATAAACAGGGCAAGCTAAATAAAACCATTTAAATAAGAATATTTTTTGTTCGAATACATTGGCCAATATGGTTGAATAATATTTTGAACGACTGTTGTTGAAATCTTTGGTGACTTTGAAGTGCATTTGGCTGTGTTTTCACTTATACAAGTTTATTGTATAAGTTTGAGAATGTCCTCTAGGACGAAACTGCAGTAACGTTAGTTACCAAATAAAAGTGGTAAAAAACATAGAAATTTTCAATTCAATTTTCATCAAAATTCTTAAGGTTCTCCTAGAGCGGTGTCTGTGCGAAAGTAGCGATTCGTATTGGATTTGGAAAAACGCCAAATGGAAGAGTTCTCAAACAGTGAATTTCGAGGTGTACTGTGTTGAACCTCAAAACAATGAGCAGCCACAGTCCGTCGCGTATTTCAGATATGTATCGCTCTTGGTGGAATAAATTATTCCAAGTCACATGAACACTTCCCGTGAAAGTGTATATAGAAGAGAGACAAATCTCCAACCTTTCTTCGATGTTCCAGACAATCAAGGTTGTAACTGATGTTCGCTTCTCCAGTTAGGCGGATGGCTCTTTTCTGGATGGAATCCAGCAGCTTCAGGGTATGCTTGGGAGCGGATCTCCATACATGAGAACAATGCTCCAAAGAGGTCTGATCTGAGCTTTATAAAGCATCAAAAGTTGCTAAGGTGTGAACAGTTTTCTGGTTCGGATTTGTGTTCCAAGCTTTTGAGAAGTAGCTTTTGAAATTTGCCAAAACATATTGATGTCAATTTTAACCCCCAACAAACTTATCGAAGCGGTTATATCGACAGAAATCTCAATTTTGTTTTATGTTTTCAATGAAATTGGTATGCTGAATTAATATAAATCATGATATTGAATAAAGTTTTTTGCTAATTTCTTTGGTATCATTAGTAAATGTTATATAATGTTAGCTGCTCTCTTTGAAAATTAAAAAAAAGGTTCCCGAGTTCTGATTTACTCAGTATTGAAAATAAAAATTCTGGTAAAACTAATATGTATGCATACACATGAATTTCACCTCCTTCTTTTGCTCTTGTCCAATATATACTCTCTCTTCCTCTCTCTCTCGTTCTTTCATCACTCTGAGTATCAATTCAGTAAGTGCTTTAAAGTGAAAATAGCTAATTCTGCTTAATTGATATTACACAGTTACACGTGAAAAGAGAAGAATATTCCAATACATTTTGGGAATGAAAGTTTTTGGCTTTCTAATACTCCATCTTGATACAAAAAAGAAGGATGAGGGAATCTTCCAAAGAAAGGAAGGAAGTAAATCTATACATGGATGTGTACATCATAGAAGTAACTTTTAGACACAAACTGATGGAGTAGTCGAAAGCCAAAATTTTTCATTCCCAAAAAGTAATCACTCCTAAAAAATATAACCCCTTCAATTCAAATTCCAATACACTTTACATAAACGAAAAATAATATATTTTTGACTGGAATATCAAATATTTTTTAAATATCCTTATAAAAAAACAAACCTGACAAAACATAATCCTAATTTTTTAAATATATTTTACGATACATATCTGACTATGGAAGCAATAAATGACATATGAAAGCACAAACCTAAAAAATACCCAAACCAGAACTGTTTCATCAAGAAAACCTTCAAGTGTTGAAGAGAATGCGGAATCTACGGTCAATTGCCAACTTTGAGAATCACAATTAAAATTTACACTTATGGAAGTGTTCACTATATCTTCTCTTATGGGTTTATGGACACGAATTCCGAATGTTGATACGTCATGATATTCTTGAGGTCGAATGTGTGACTATTCTCATTAAATTAACATCCTATGCTAATTTGGTAAAAATTGCTTAGGAGCACATAAAATTAACATTAAAGCGGATTGAAATTGATACCAAGTTCCAAAGAAAGAGGACACATTTTGAATATAATTTATTGGATAATAATTATGCTGGAGAGTGCGATAACATTTATTACAAAAGTTGGTATGATCTCAATATGTTAGATGATAAAATAATGATTTTTATTCATTAAGGATATACACAGGAAAATCCTCACATGATTAATTAATTACGTTTAAACCTAAAACTAATATTTTCCCCCTATTTTATTTATTTTGAGGCCTGAAAAAAGAAAATCTATTACTAAGTACATCCAGGTGGTTGAATAAAAAGTTATCTTCATGGTCATATGACCATATATGTGGAAAACTTATCTTACTGTTCTTTCAGTTGTTTCAGATTAATTTCCATCGCAAAACGACAGAAAGAAATCATCTCACCAATCTTTAGAAATTCATAGTCCCTTTAAAAATAGTGAGAGTGAAATCCAAAATGAGAAAGAGAACTGGCTCAGTCTCTTCAATTGGCAGATGCAAGAATGATGAAAAAAATAGTTTTATAAATGATATTGTGTTATACATGTCTTTAAAGATATTAGGACTCCTGTGATATTTTATATTACATAGATATGCTATAAATGTTTTTGTGTCATTTCATCATACTTTCTTAGAGTCAGAGTTAGATGTTGTGCCCATAAAATGGACCTAAATTTCATATGACGGTGTAAAAGGGATGAATACAATGTTTTTTGAAGCTTGTCATTCGTTAGCGAAAACGCAATATTTCGTATAGTAGTATCTTTTCCTCATGATGATAATTTTAAGAACTCTGGCACACTTGAAAACCACTAAAATAATTTCATTGCTAAACATTTTTTTATTAAAACAGTGTTAAATTTCCTTGATTAGAAACCATTATTGGCACTGACTTATTTTATACCTCAATGTATACCTATAATGTAAATTACGAAGTAGTTCGAAAAAGAATGAAAAAAATTCTACTAAGCTACACTTTCGCTAGGTTCGGTTTCGGGTTTTTGCTTTTTATAATATACTTGAATTGTAATGATTCATCTAATCATATACGCAGATATTAGTTCGCTATTAGATTAGATTGTCGGGGAGCTAGCCCATGGCCTGATTCACTGCGACCTTTTCAGATCTCTTGTGATGCTCCTTGGTTATTAGAGCTCATTGTCTATCTTGATCTCTTTGATGAGACTTCATAGCCTTGACATTGACCCCTTCATATATGCAAAAATGTGCATGAAAGGCTGGATAAGTGTCAATAATAACTCGCTTCCTCACAAATTGGTGTAGAAAATAAAACCAAAATTAGAGGTTGTCTAAATAATCTCAAGCTCACGCATTTGTGTTGCATTCTTGCAGTTGTGAAAATAAATAATTTAGATATTTTAAAAATCACGCTTCCAATAAGTGCATTTCAATCGCACTCTAGTTTAACATAGATAACTAAAATTCTACACATTCGCGAAGATTGCGATGCCTTGAGCAATAAATCGTCATTTTAAAGATGACGATTTGGGAGTTGATGATATGGAGGAATCAAAAATGAAAACACGAGCTGAAAGAGTAGCTGAAGACTCAGAGCTAGTCAAAAATGTTCTTAGTGTATTTGATACAGAAACATATAATAATTTAAAAATAGTTTTTATTAAAACAACGATAAAAATAAAATGAAAACAACAATAAAAATTAATTGGCGTTCCGGGGCGACTTCATTGATTCCAGTGGCGCATTTGCTTTTTCAGCTGCAGGAAAACCCGGAAAAACCTGCAGCACCACATCATCTGANCAGGAAAACCCGGAAAAACCTGCAGCACCACATCGTCTGAAGATCTTGATCTAACAATGTCCTCTCTCTTATAAAACAAAATGTAGGGTGTCTGCAGAGGTTCCAATAAATTCAATGCATCGCCAGAACACTTCATGTCACGATTATCGTTAAACTTAAACCAGTCCGTTTCGTCTTCGACCAAGGCGTAATAATGATCAAATTCAACGCCAGAACCACAGTGTATAATGGCTGCATGAATAGTATAATAGTGGTTTGCTAGGTTGAAATTTTCATCTATTTGGAACCTTCCAAAGAGTTTCTTGCTTCCGTTAGAGGTTGAGTCGTGTTTGAAAATCATCAGTGTTATTATTAGATTGACTGGTACCTCAGCTATACTTGTTTCCTTATAACAGTCAGTTAGTTTGTCTCATGTTTGACAATACATTCGATCATCACCTTCAGATTAGGAAAATATGTCCCAAATAACTATAGGCCCATTAAAGTTATTTTAAAATCAGCTGATGATGCAAAATATATATTAAAAAAGCAGACAAAAGCACAATAAGATTACTTTAAATTCATCAAAGCTGAGCTACAGAACTATAGTCAATAAACAATCCCAAAAAAACTAATTGAAAAACCTAATATACCTTTGAATTCAGACATAATTTACGTATTTTAAAGTGTAATTAGAAATAGAGATGTAATACAAGAAAGTGTAAGTTGCTATAAATCAAAATTAATACTACTCAGTGAAACAAGACAAACAGACGATTTTGAAGATAGTGAAATTAAAACTGAAAATTATAATCATGTACGATGCAACTCAACAAGTAGACATACGGGAGGTGTGTGAAATACATTTATAATTTCACACATTATAAAACATTCAAACTAAGAGATAATTATTCTTGTAAAATATTAAAAGTTAATTTTATATCCGCAATATATCTGATTGGATGTTTGTACCGTTCACCATCAAGTTCTGAGGCCATATTCATTGAAAACCTAGA
>WOGN01007022.1:0-12084 GCA_015342105.1 Leptinotarsa texana | reverse complement strand
AATTCAATGTTTATATGAAAGTAGCTGTTTCAGGAGGACTTTCTTCCAGTTTGTGTCTGAAAGTTACTTCTTTGCATGATCTACACATTCATGTATAGAGTTACTTCCTTCCTTTCTTTGGAAGATTCCCTCATTTTTTTTGTATCAAGATGGAGTAGTAGAAAGCCAAACACTTTCTTTCCGCACTATTGTTCTTCAATATGCAAGATTTTTTTTAAAGATTTTCAAAACTCTTCATTACGTAATATATATTTTTACATGAAAATATATATTTATATTCATTAAAATGATACATTTGTTTTTTCCACGAATATTCTCTATGTGTATTTTTTTATGTTGAAATTCAGAAAAAATGTTAGCATACCTAACCTTCTACACTGCTGCATTCCAATTATAATATTAAATCAACTTTCCCTCGATTACGTACATTTCTGAAAATTAAACATCTCAACAATCATTTTCGTGACAACTTTCATTACAAGAAACTCTCCGAAAGAGATATCCATTACCCAATCAAGATTATATTCATTAATATCGTCGGTAAAATAACACATTATGTCGGCTTCCACAGAAAACAATTCCACGAATAGTCAAGGTGGCAGAGAACCGCTCCGATAGCTGGAAATAAACGTGGTGGGTTTTTCGATGAAATGAAGCCTTTCAAGCGCCAAATAATTGCTAGAGAAGACCACCATAAATCTTTTCTGTTAGTAGAATCACTATCATCGACGATCGATTTTCTTAGTATACTGACCAGAGAACGAGTCCTTACATATATATTTAATACAAATAAATTGTGTGAGATGAACGACTGATCAGAAACTAAAAAAGATGAATATGTGAGTATGTGAATGAATCAACTCACCTTGTTCGTCTTCATCTATTTCGTCATCAAATTCTTTACATTCCACGTTCAGAGGGCTACTCGATCTTCCAGTTACGCTGTGCCGGAGGTGTGCTATGTATTTGGCAAGAATTGTACCTGTAAAAAGGAAAGTAAATAGTGTTTCGAACATTTGTTAAAGGATAAGATGATCTATAGGACGCTATTACATGATTAGTATACACCAACAACCACCAACTTAACAATTACCGACTCAACAACCACCTACACCTTCTACAACCATTAACTTTATATTTATTTATTTATTCAACGGATAGTCCCAAATACAATTTGTTATAAAAAATAATTTGTAAAGTCTTAACTGAATTAGATAATAAATTCAATAAATACATAATACAATATAAAAAAATCAATACAATAATATAGTGATAAAAATCACAGTACAATTTTGTCATGGAGAAAAAAGAAAAAAACTTTTGTAAAATCTTAAACTGAACTAAAGATAATAAATACATAGCATATAGCATAGAAAAGCATAGCGTAGCATATATAAATGCAATACATATAGTATAAAGAAAAAGCAATATAATGATGAAGTAGTATAAAATATTCAAAGGAAATGTTTAAGGAAATAATACGACTCAGTTCAATTTTGATGGTATTTGTGGAGCTGTTAGAGATATCAACCTGTTGATATATATTTCCATTTTTGAGCATTCGAGTGACCGGAGAGAAAAAACCATAATTTGTGGAGTGGAACGGTATTTTAAATGTTTCGGTACTGGCTCTGGTCTGTCTGTTGACATTTAAATTAATTAAAGATAAAATCTCCTCACAATTGATGTTGCCAGTTAAAATTTTGCTACAAAAACATACATCTAAAATAATTCTTCTATTCTTTAAAGATAATCATCTGATCTCTAATGTTGTTGTATGCATATTCTCCCCTTCTTAGACCTAACTTGTATGCACAGATCCTCAGGAAAGTGTTTTGTACAGCTTCAATTTGGTTTATGTGTATTTCATAATATGGCACCAAATTATTGAAGCGTACTCCAATAATGATCTAACTAATGAACAATGTAATAAATTGAGAGTGTTCAAACTGAATTCCTTACATGATCTATTGATGAAGCCCAACATCTTGAGTGATTTAGCTATAATATACTATCGAACATAATTTCTAAGTCCTTTATCACTCATTTCCTAATTATTGGTATATTATTGATACTGTAATCATGTAGAACAGGGTGAATAATTCTAGAAAATGAATGGCAGAAACATTTGAAAATATTCAAATTCATTTCATTCATAACACACCATACATAAAATTGTGACGAATCTTCTTGCAAGAGTGAGACATCTTTTGTAGAAGAAATGAATTTGAATATTTTCACGTCATCAGTACCTCATTATGTTTTATAATTGTAGCAAAGGTCCACAGTAGGAACCCTGAGGAATACCAGAAGGAACAGGAATTGTGGATGATACACAGCCTCCTATTTTTACTATATGGCTTCTACCAGATAAGAAATTGTGGATCCATTGCAAGATTGGTCCATAAAAATCTAACTAAGACAGTTTGGTGATAAGCAAATCTTGGTTCACCCTATCAAATGCTTTAGAAGAATCTGTATAGATAGAGTCGACCTTTTCTCCAAAACACCTAATATGTAATTTTCATGAACAAGTAGGTTCGTCACTGTTGATTATTAGCAACAAATCCATATTGTTGTGTATTAGACTTTTGCATTGCCAAGTCATATGCCTGTTTACTAAAAAGTCAAAAAGTTTGGGTGTTTCTGATTGGGTGCAAACAGCTCTGTAATTATTAATATCATCCTTTACCCCTGATTTATGTATAGGTTTAAGAAAGCTTCGTTTCCAAAAATCTGGGAAAATACCAGAGCTAAGAGATAAATTAAAAAGTTGACTTAAGAGGAGTTGCTAAAGTATAAATACAATTCTTCAAGAAAATTGATGGAACAGTATCTGGACCGAAGGAAAACTTGGCTGGTATAAAGTTGACTCTTTCAATTACCTCTACAACGCTGATCTCAACTTTAGATGCTTCTTATCTTTAAATGTGAGATATCACTGAAATTTTTTATTCATTTGAAAGATCTATTGATGTCATTATGTGTGGAATATAACATTACTCAAATCTCCACCACAACTTCTCTGGGTGGAGCAAATAAATCAGGCTCAATTTGATCGATGGCATGGGTTATGTTGGCTTTGGAGAAAGCTATGGTTTGTGGCTTATTCGCATACACTTGCGACTTAAGAAAACCACACAAGAAAAAGTCTAACGGGGTCAAATCGCGCGATCTCGATGGCCAGTTCACATCACTTTCACGTGAGATGACCATGCCCTCAAATCTCTCGTGCAATCCAATGTGGCATGATCTGTGTGGCATGTAGCACCGTCCTGTTGAAACCACATTTCATTGGTGTCCAGATCATTCAATTAAGGAAAAGAAGTTTGTAATCATCGACCTATAGTGTTCGCCGTTGAAAGTGAAGTTCTGATCAAAGAAATTTAGACTATGACGCAGCCAGCCCAAAATCCACACCAAACAATGACTTTTCAGGATGCATTGGACGCTCTTGGATCTCGTGTGGATTGGTATTGTCCCAAATTCGACAATTTTGTTTGTTCGCGTACCCATTCACCCAGAAATGGCCTCATCTCTGAATATGATTTCTCGATGAGCATTAGAGTCAGTTGCCAATTGCTCGAGAGCCTATTTCGTTAATACACGTCGTTGTCTATGGTGACTTAGCAAAACAAACTGAATAAATGATAACTAATTTGACAGATTTAGCTTCAACAAGAAGACCGTTATCAATTGTCAAAGTTAGGGTGTCCCTGTTGGAAGACCCTATACCAAAACTAAGTAAAACTAAGAAAAGACGAATTGGAAATGTATGTGATGTAAGAACTTTCAAAAATACTCACATCTATACTCAGACATACAAAACCCAACAACACAGAAGCAAGAACAAAAAAAGGCATTTATAAAGTTGGTACCTTGTTGTTGTGGTTTCTATCGAAAGTGCTAGAGAATGAACATCAAGTTTATGCTGTCTGTTCAAAAAAATAAGGTGGGTTTTCATTTCTCTCAAAGAATACTCATCTATTTATCAATTTCTATTTCGTTCCTTTCAAACTGGTCCCACTCAGATATAATACACTTGTGTCAGCGTTTTTTCCAATCTTCGACACAGTTCTGATATGAATATCACTGAAGTTTTTTCCCAATACTAAACCGTTATTTTAACACCTCGATACTTGTTTCTATCACCAAGTGATTATTTAAGAGGAATATCAGTTTGATCTTCCTCTTGAAGATGATCACTGTATGCTACTGTCAACATTTCAAGTGTTTTTGAACAATTGGGTTAATTCCACCTTTTACATAAAATTAGATGAAGATTCTTTGATCCATTTTTTTCGATAAAAGAAAATTGCAGAACGCGCAAAACACTCCTATTTTCTTTGCCTCTCACCAAGAAATGAAACATGCTGAGCAACTGAAACTGTGAGCATGTATTCGAATTGAGTGTATCAACATAAAAAATGAAGAAATTGCTAATGGAATGTACGTGACTTGTGAAATTTGAACGTTCACCTTAATTTTTGAACAGTCCACGTATATCAGCCTATTGGCTAGTTAGGCTAGCTATTGATGAGAAAAAGTCCACTACCTTTTAATGAGACAATTTAATAATATTTCTGCTTTCATATATCTTTTGAAGTTCACCCAAAAGAAAAAAATAGGGTAGAAGGGATAATGGGGATCACTTAAGCAATAATTGAAATAAAAAAATGAAATTAAACTAAATATTTACTACAACCACCTCATAACAAAATCTACTTAATTGACTATCATTTGATATCAGTAATTATTAGTTTAATAATCATCTTTGGGAAATATAGAAATAAATAAAATGTTGATAAAAACACTTTCGAAACAAGCTTCTCTTTAAGTGCCCTAAAAATATCAAAATAAAATTTTAAATTACATAAACCACATTCATTTATGACTTTACAGAATTGAAATTATATTAAAAACTTGTCGCGATGCCTACAAGAAATATCTACATATTCAGTTAGATGAAATTTAAATTAAGAAACATTCTACAATGTACTGCAATAAATTTCAAACCCTATAAATCATATGTGTGCAAAAAAGTTATTCAATGTTAAAGTTCCACATTGTAAGCATTCATGGCACTTTTTTTAATTACCAACATTATGAATCGCTTACAGGTTTAGTAGGTGCCTATCTAATTACAAAATTTCAATTACAAATTGAAATTATGGCGACACGCTTTTATTATAATTTGAGTTCTGTAAAGTCATAAATGAATGTGGTTAATATGATTAAAAAATTTATTTCGATCTTTTTACGACACTTGAATGAAACTTGTTTTAAAAGCTTTTTATCATTATTTCATTTTATATTTTTTAGTTTCAATCGATAGTTATCTATAAAACGGAGAGTCCTTCAACAGAAAAACTTAAGAAACGGGAAAACTATTATTAGAATAAACTATATTCTATAATAGAAATAAGTAGGTACCTACTCCTCCTCCCAGAGCTTCGTTTAGCAGGGTAAGAGCTAATATACAACAGGGTGCGCTCCGGTGCCCTGAGATCAAGACACCATCATCGTTAAGACACCATCATCACAGAGTCGGGAAGTAGGTATTTAAAGGTAAAAGCTTAATTCAATTATTTTTTTAGAAATATATTTTTTTATTGAAGCCAACCCTGGATGTGGCATCTATTTCGTGATGGACCTACCAACTGCCTATCATAAACGAATGCCTATACAAAATTTCGTGTCCCTGCTATTTACCGCTGAGGAGATGTCTCGTACGGAGCCGATTCTGGCAGCAGCAACAGGTCATGTTTATGATTAACATGCATTGTCATAGACTCTGGACCAGCATACAAAATTTCAGGTCAATCGGATACCGGGAAGTGGGTCAAATTAAACTTGCAAGATTTGTTAACATACAAATTAAATAAAAGCTTTTGAAAAAATAAACTATTTTGATTCCGATTGCACTGAGGTAAGGGTAATTGTGGTCACCTTGTGGGCAATGAGGATCATACAAAAATCTGGCACAAATCGCATACATATCCTTTGGCAGACTCCCACCCCGTACAATATGTGTGACCCCACAAATCACATGAGGTACACCTGTGCCAAACATCATTATTTGGGAATAATTCGTTGCAGATTACGCAAGTATTCCCTGCGTCATCAGCATCATCTAGCTCATCATCTTGGCATAAATCATCAGTAGCCACGTCTGAAACAGATGTATCATGTGATTCATGGAGAACCTTCCTCTTTACTCTTTCGGTTCGGTTTCCCTTTTTCCTTATCCTTGGCTAGGCAGACGGTTTCACTTTTCTTGTTTTTTTTCTATCAAGTTTTCGTTTTCTATCAAGTTTTCTATTGGCGTGGATGTTAAAATTTTGGCATGCTGCTTCTGGTGGCTTTGTCTAGTATTGTGGCTATTGCTTTTCTCTGGCAACTATATTAATTTCGACACAATATCATAACTAGAGACTGCTAGAGAAACTTGTTTTGATGTGCCAGACTGGCGAATATACTCGACCAGGTGCTAGTGAAACACTTTCCTCTTATGGGCCGGGAGCTAGACAATCAACGGCGCTAGAAGTTCTTGGTGGCATCGTTGGTAGCAGTGAATTATTAACTTGTATTGATGTGCTAGATTGTGAAGAGCTTTCTAGGCCTGGCGCTGGGCTATTAATTGCAACTGACTCATCAAAGTTTTGAATGCCAGGAGTTTCTGGTCGGAACAATTCAGCTGATAGAAAATCTTCATCACAAAATACGTCGGGATTCATACCTGTAGGTCTAAATTCCGACTCTTCTTTACTAATGGACACAATGTTATTAAATGCTTTGCCCAATAAGGATGCTACATTGTAAGGTGTGATCTTTTCTGCGAGGTAACTTCTCATGTATAAGTCGCACTCTTTTTTATATGTCCTTTCAAGTGGTCCGAAAAACGAAACGTCGAAACCTTGGTGGCTTTTTGTACAGAAAACCCATCTTCTTCGGTAAGTTTCAACGCTTTATTCAAAGTGGGACGGCGCGCTCGCAGCGCTAGCTGAGGGGCAGAGCGGAGCGGGGACGGCAGTAAACGCGTTTCTAGCGGTTATAATTTTGGAGATTAGTTCCCGGCCGAAATTCCTGAATTGACTCAATGCATGGGCTAAGAAAATGTGTTCCCAATAACTCTTGAATAATTATCTCTCACAATGGTCGGGATCATAAATTTAGTCAAGAAAGGCCAACCACTTGGGACCTTGTCTTAATCCATAAAAGTGTACCTACTCGAAACATCCCAAGGGGATTCAGTCGTTCTAAATATCTGTATGTTTTTCGGCAATAAACTTACGTAACGAGAGAATCGAGAATTCCAATGATATGCAATGAAAAAATACAAAAATGATAAGTAAAAATAAAAATAAAAGAATTAACATAAAAACCCAAGCAGATAGATATTTTGAACGCCTGGGCGATAAAAGATTTATGAAAAATTAATTTCCTAACAAGAATTTATAATACAAAAATAAAAATCAATAACGAAATGAAATGTTTATAAACTAAATAGTTACAGGAAAAATCTGACAACTCTTTTCAACAAACATTTTTTAAATATATCAATCCTACCTGACCTGGAACTACCGGCTTTGACTTCGAAATCTGTTCTGCTCAAATCGCAAATCTCGGATCCTGTTGCGGGAAAATTTTCTGGGTCCGGTCTCGGTTGAAGAGAGAATTTTCTAGTACTCCATTCTAACCAGGATTTAATATGGGCGCTGGTCCATTCTAAAGGATCTGAAAACAATGATATATCTATCTATACTTTCTTCTCTACTAATATTATAAATGTGAAAATTTGTAAGGATAGATAATTGTAAGTATGTTTGTGGCTCTTTTACACCTAAATGACTGAAAGGATTTAGATGAAACATTATATAAATACAGCTTATACATCACAATATCATGTAAGCTACAGTTTACAAAGGTTTTTTTGTAATTTTGGGTATAAAATAACGATAAGTATTGATTAAATCGAAAAAATTCTTGCTCCCTGAGAGCTATTTTGGCGTGAGCTGCCTATAAATGCAGATAATATACCGTAAGAGTGTTTATCTCAAATAGTTCTAAATAAAAGTTCGTGATAGCATATATTTACCTCTTATGTGGTAGCCACTATATGCAAAATACTGAGCCATAAATTCAATTTAAATTGATACTTTTTATGCAATGCAAATTTTAAAATATCTGTCAAATTCTCATAAAAATTGACAGAATTGTCATTTCGAATACCTATTTAATATGTATAAACTTTCATTTATACTAAGTAATTTGAACGAATCGTTTGAAAGTTATCACGATAAGATTAACTTTACGCGACGCAGTAAGCCATTGCGCGTCGCGTCTACTGTAAGACGACGGGGAAAGATGCGTGGGGGTAGAGGGGTGGTCAAATAAATGAAGCGCCATCGCCGAAAACGCGACCCGAACGCTGGCAGACGCGTGAGGGTGAGGCAACAACTAGTTTCAGTTATAAATGGTCTTCCAATAGGAACTTTCAAACTTTGATGATTAATAAAGGCCATCTTGTTGAAGCTACATCTGTCAAATTAGTTGTCATTTATTCAGTTTGATCCTTAGTGTAGAATATATTGGGAGTAAAAAAGTTGATAAAACTTCATGTTGGTCAAACGGGGAGAACTCTTTCACAATGAATGAAAGAGCTCAGAAGTAATTTCTTGAATGGAAAGATCAATTCCACATTTACAACCCATTTTTTAGCAGGAGCACGCTTTATTAGCAACACAAACTAAAAAATAAATGAATAAAGTTTAGAAAAACTAAAAAACACGCTTTTAAAGAACATCGAACTTAAAAGTTAAAAATATATATAACGAACGAAAATACTAGTTTTATTGTGAAAACAGTGTGGGCGCTTTGTGCCATATTTTTTGTATATCAAGCGCCCTTCGTTATTGTTTTAAGCTTATATAAAAAATGTTTTTGAACTTTTTAGTACCATGTTCTTTAAAAGCGTTTTTTATACAATTTTTAAACTATTTTTATTTTATCTAAACTTTGGGATCAATCAACCGTATATTGTTTAGAAAAATGACCATCGATATTTTCCGATTCCGGAGAGGGAGCCTGAAAATCAGCTACCAAGCCCAAGGAATTCAGCAGGCGCGCAAGGGAGGGTTACAAATGAGGCATCAGGCGCGAGTGTCGATAAAAAAAATACTTTTTCAAATAAAGAAAATACATGTAAAGTGAGTTCGAATTATATCAAGGAGGTCACGTACAGCGCCATCTGCCCGTGAGTAGATCAAGCAATAATGTCGATATATAAAGGAGGTTGCGTACAGTGCCATCTACCCGCGAATAGAGTAAGCAATAATGTCGATAATTCTGTCAAATACAGATCCCGAGCTCGAGAATTACAAGCAAACTGACAAACAAACAAATATACATACATACATACAGGTGAAGCTAATGAAAGCGTGTTAATAACAAAAAATTATTAAAACTAATTTAAGATTAAGCCTATGGCTTACTGTAACTAATGACAGAATAAATCTATTTCCAAAAAAATTTATATGTTGATAAAAGGCATGGAATGCTTCAAATTATATTTTTATTATGGCTCCAATATGGCAAAAAGTTGCTAACAAAGTATTTGTAACAATGAATATTTAACACCCCACGCTTTTTCACAGAAAAATAATTTTTTTTGTGAATAGATTTATTCTGTCTTCAGACCTATTAAAATTCATTACTTACATCAAGCCATAGGACTTATTATCGACGTTGAACACAATCTTGAATTATTTTTCATTTTTTAATTTGTGTTGCTATTAAATCGTGTTTTTTTATTTAAACTTTTTATTTTATATAAACGTTAACCGATGTGTTCTAAAACTCAGGTACACATTTTTAACAGAAGCAGAAAAGCCTTTCTCTATAAATAATTTTTAGCAATTTCAATATTTATATATATATATATAATATAATATATAATAATATAATATATATAA
Source organism: Leptinotarsa texana (assembly GCA_015342105.1). Classification (NCBI taxonomy): domain Eukaryota; kingdom Metazoa; phylum Arthropoda; class Insecta; order Coleoptera; family Chrysomelidae; genus Leptinotarsa; species Leptinotarsa texana. The sequence continues at coordinate 2,110 of WOGN01007022.1, read as the reverse complement.
TATAATAAATATAATTTAGAGATGTAATTCGGAAGGTAACCTAATACGAATAAACTAAAAATAATGATTTCGTCAACAATAATAAGGATCTTCCACCTCTACTGAATCAAATGAAATACGATTAAATGACTAGTAATTAATGTCGTTACAAAGGAGTGTATACAGTAAGTGAAGGGTTTATATTCCATTCTATTTCGAATTGTGACTAATATCGTCTCGTGTATTATTAATAACTAATTTTTCTCAGAAATATTTACTCTAGTGAAATGAATCACTTCCGCAATCATTTTTGATTATTGTGACTAACCAAATGAATTTGTACAGGACGATTCTTGGTGAGGGCTGCTAGTTAAAAAGAAAAATGCAGCGATTTGAAATCTGTAAATTTGCATCAAAAGGTATTTTATGATGGTCATGTGATGGTCTGATCATGAAATCTTTCAACACACATTCATATCGGAAATTGGCAATAACTTTCTTTTGTTTAAAGGTGATTGACAATGTTTCATGTAAAATGATTTGAAATCCCCGAAAGAACTAAAAAAGAAGAATTAAAAATAAATAGTTGAAAATAACAATTATATAAAGCAAAAATAACCTGAAATGAAATAATAGTGAAATAAAATATAAGTAAAATTAAAACGATTGAACAAAAAATAAAGAAATACAAATAAATATAAATAAAAGTCACGTTAGTTCACGACGTTTCGATAAGTATCTACAATCGTCTTCGGGTGATAACAGTCACCACCAATAACTTTCTTATTTTGAACGAAAAACCCTATATATTTTATGAAGAGTTTATCCAAAACGTTCTTCGTCTTTCCTGAGATATTTATTAATTTTTTTGACAATACAGTTAAAAGACAAATTTTTTAAAGTGGTTGTGAAAATCTATTAATTCTATGAAACGTAGTTTCAATGAAAGAGATCAATATTCAATTTTTGGTAATTTAAATTTTTATACAAATTGCTCAAAAATTTCTATTCGTTATAGTCATTTCTCTAGCAACTCAATTATTTTAAATGGAAACGTCAATTTTTATACAGAATCTATTTAAAAAACTAATGAATACAGTTTATTTTATGATTTTCACTATAAAAGGTTTTATAAAAACCGTATTTCAATTCTCTCCACCCTTCTTTACATTCACCATGGAGATGGAAAAGGACGACTCTATAATTTTTTTGGACGGAAGTTAACAACAAAAATGATTTTTCAATTCATCTTAAACCAGCACATACCATTCTTAATTCGTGACCCACCCGTATCAGCACAAAGTAGCAGCAGTTAACAACATGATCCACAGACTGATAAATATTCCCTTGTCAGAGGCGAATTTCAATAAAGAACTGAACATAATAAAACAAGTAGCCGTCAACAATGGTTACGATAGCAGTCTAATACATTCTCTATTATCAAAAAAGTTATACAGCCAAGCTCTGAAAGAAGTTTACCCAATTCTAGTTAGGCCAACCCTCTACAAATATTTCAGATTTTCTGCACAACAAAAGTGTAAATATTGTTTTCAAAACCTTCAACAACTAAATCATGCACATTAAGAATAGCCAAAATAAAAATTCGGTTTCAGAAAAGTCGGGAGTGTATAAATTGTCATGTGGGTCATGTCCGATGTTTCATATAGGTCAAACTGGAAGAACGTTCAAAGGAACACAGAAATAGTTTCCAAAATGGAAAAATGAATTGCTCATATGCCACTCATTTAATCACAGAGGGACATGAGTTCAACCATGAATTGAAGCCTCTCTATTTCCAGAAGAAAGGTTTGAAACGTAACCTGTTGGAGAGTATGGAAATAAAAAAAATTAAAAACTCTCAATATCTTATGAACGATCAAACTGAAATTAATAATTAGCCATTATTGATCTGTTTATTTCCAGATAAGAAAAGTTAAGTTTACGAGTATTTACGAAAAATTCAATTTATTCATATAGTTAGTGAATTCATAAATGACCTTTTCAGGTATTGAAAAGTAGGCACATAAGTAGAAAATATACAGTGTGACCCATTTAAGATGGAAGCACCCTTATAAAACTTACATTTTTCAACCGATTGGAATGTTTTTTTTTTGTTAGGTAGATATTCAAA
>WOGN01007021.1:0-12085 GCA_015342105.1 Leptinotarsa texana | reverse complement strand
GAACAACAACTTCAGGTAGACTGTTATACTCAATTTGTGTTTTAGTGTTAAACGTTTTTGTTTGATTATCTACATACCAATGATTTCCAATTCTATTATTATACTGGTGGATTTCATTATTATAAATTATAAATTTGTCAATATATATATATAAAAAATAAAAATATATATAACCCCTTCAATCCAAATATAAAAGTAAAAAGTTATGTAACATTTTGTTACATATATCATCGTTAAATATATAAGTCTACTTCCTACAGATAAAAATATCGGGGAACTCCTGTCACATCACAAAATAATCCTCATTGCGCGATTCTATAGTGTTCTTATTTTATTTTAAATCAAGTGTGTATAGAAGAAAGGGACAATGCTCGAAATGTGTTTGTATAATGGTCTTATATACTATTATACCTGATTGAATAGTTAAGTGTGGGACACTTGTAAAAAATATAATTTCATAATTACATAAAATTCTTTTTACTTACCATACAATTTTAAGATAATACCAATTCATTATGAAATTATAATTTGTCATCACTCCATATCAGTCTAATGTACAGTTAAGAAAGCAATTTAAATATTCAAAAAATTATTCACACCATCCTCTACGTTCGACTTGTCTTGGCCTTAAGATTATTTCTTTTCAAAAAATATAAAGCTTCAGATATTGTTTGTCAGTGGAATATTTAGATATGTTTGGATTTTCCACAGGATATTATATATAAAACCCTCTTGAAGTCATTTCAGATATCAGGATAATGAGGTTTTTATCAACTTTTGATTATGTAAAAGGAAATGACCATGATTAACTAGTATATCATTGCACCTTTGAATGTGTTCAGAATAAGAACTTGTTTTGATGTTATTTAAAACACTACTAAACATTCAAAATATTCTACTCTACTTTTCATGGCTGATGCCTCTTTTTCATATCCACTGACATTTGAATGAAAATAAATGAGGGCAGAATGAAGAAGTCTACAAATCTTTTATATTCAACTATTCATTGAATAATCATTATAGTACAAGATAATTTAAAAGGTACCTTAATTCATCTTAGCTTCTGTATTTCTATCTTTTGTCTTGCTAAAAAAAAATTAAAAATGACTTTGAACATTTCAAATTAACATTACAATTGCTACTACAACCCTTCATTATATCTTTATAGATATGAAAATTGGTTAATTTTTATGTATTACTAAAAATACATGATTCATATTTAGTCACAGTTGAAGTTGACTTTATGACACAATTTATATGATTTAAATAAAACTATGGGAATCACCGGATATGTAACAACTGTATAGCTAAACCCTTAATATTTAAATCTGACATATCTGGCAATAAGTAAACAAAAAATACTTACCTCCACGATTTGCAACTCGAGAAGACTTTTTGTCCACAACAGTAAGCTCCAAATGGCGATTCCAGATGCTCCCAAAACAATGATCAGTGGTTTATACCTGCACAAGTCCGTAACCAAAAAAATTAAAATCAAATGAGCCAAGTAACTGTAAGTTCCTACGGGGTATACTTTATGAGTAACGTCATCTTCAGTAATGTTCCTCCATCGTTTGTCGATTAAAAATTCATAAATAAAGGGTTCTGAAGGCCTAAGCTCTTTGAGGAATCCAAAAGCGCTCAGAATAAGTGATATTTTGAACCATTCCTTCATTGTTCAATAAAATATGTGAGTATATTCACATTGTTTTGGTCACAGACAAGACAAAGTTTTGACGTTTATCGTGGATAAAAACAATAATCTATAAATCCAAACATTTAAAATGTACCTACTTAACTCGGCGAAACTCAAACGCTTTCTGAACATATTTCAAGTTTGAAGGTTAAAAATTTAAAGTTAGGTAATCAACATTGTCAGGATTGCCACACTTCCTGAGCAAAATATAGGCAATTTCAAGCGAACAACCTATTTCTACCGGGGTATACTCTTTGGTTAACAAGTTCGAAGGTTTCATCAAAGACGCTCATTGACTTGTATTTGACTTGTTTTCATGCACAATATCCGACTTGAATATATATGACAGTAAATAGTGGGGACCGTTCAACTTGTAAAGAGCTTTATCTGTATCTTGTATTTTTATTGTACTTTTTGAAAAAAGTTTATTTTTGATAACCCTATTCAAACTAACTCATTTTTATCTGAGAGTCAATTTCTATCTGTCTGAGGAAGTAATTACCACTCAATATCTACCTGAGTGTATTGCTAATCGGTTCAAATTTCTAGCATAGAAAAAAAGTTTCATTCTCCGACTTGGATCTGTGTAGTCAATTCTGTCACACTTTGACAATACATATTTCAAACATCTGTTTGTTATCATGTGAATCTGTAATTGAAAAATTGATAAATGCAATGATAGACTGAGGACAAATCTCCTCGGCGGTCGATGTAAAAGCTTGGCTTTGCAAGTTACCGAATTGGAGGACCTTGTTTATTTTGGATATTTGAAAATTAAGTTATATGTCTATCTAATAGATAGGGTCTTCGTAAGTGAAAATGTCATCGACCATACTTTCTTAGGCTTGTTCATTAAGGACAGTCGAGTCCAGCAATGCATCTGTGGTTCAGCCTAACACCACAGGTGAGATTTATGGTGGGTCTAAACAGCGCTGTTCGGTGTTGAATCATAAATGCGATATGTTTGGGCTCTACTTTACAACTATAAAATGAAATTTTGAAATAATTCTTCCATTATTACTGAGAGTTTATTACCACTGGAGTTGATTGTTTCATTATCATTATAATCACAATTATCATTATAATCATTTCATTATTGATGATCGATGGTCGGGTTTTTCTAAAAGCTCAAAAGACTATTTTGAGGGCACCGACGTTTCATGAATATATTTGTTTAATGTTTTTTTTTCAGCTAATATATTTTCCACCAATAATAATTTTAGTTCATATACCAATCAGAAAATTGTTGAAGTTGGATACTAGAATATATTCCTGTATTTCGACATCCAAGAAATCTTTCAAGCCAATTAAAAATTTGTATTTGTAACATTTACAAAATTTTCTGATCATCGGATATGGCCTCAACAAAACCTCAGATTTACTCACTATATAGTTTGTTGGAACTGGATCAATGTCCTATCCTAGACTTTAACCAAAATAATGTAGGAAGAAGAATATTGTAACACTGTAAATTATAATCCATGAATAGGTTATTTATGTTTATATTTTTAATAAAATAATTAAAATAATTTGTCATGCCACCAAAGAAAGGGAATGCAAAACCAGCTAAGAGTGCTAAAACTGATGATTCAGCCGATAAAAGCGGTAATTTCATTAATCATTTAACTATATTCAAATGGAAAAAATATTACATTTTTTATTCCAGCAGGAAAAGAAAAGAAAGGAGGATCTTCAGTCAAAGTGAGACACATTCTTTGCGAAAAACAAAGTAAATGTTTGGAGGCGCTGGAAAAGCTAAAGGCAGGCCAAAAATTTCCAGAGGTAGCTGCAGCATACAGCGAAGATAAAGCTAGATCGGGAGGAGATCTAGGTTGGATGGTGAGGGGCTCAATGGTAGGACCTTTTCAAGAAGCGGCCTTCGCATTGCCTGTGTCAACTGTCAATAGTCCAGTTTACACTGATCCTCCAGTAAAGACAAAGTTCGGTTATCACATAATTATGGTGGAAGGAAAGAAATGATTATATTGTTAAGTTTTATGGGTTTTTTTAATATATTTTCCCTAAAATTTCATCCCCTACAATATTAGTAGCAGGAAATCAAAATTATTCTCTAGAATGTACATTGAAATACTAGATAGGGATGATTTTCAAAATAGTTCAAATAATCTTAATAAAAAAAGTTTTGTAGGATTGAATAAGATCGATAGCTAAAAATGTGTACCATTTCACCTATATCAGTTCATAATCAAGAGCAAATGAAAATTCTGTACAAAATTTCATTTCAATTATTTTAGGTCTTTACCGAATGTTAATGAACTCCAAACCTTACTATTGCTTCAAAATGCGTTTCAATGTGAAAATTGCAAATGTAATGTATCCTTAACGGGTCCTTGTAAAAAAAATCCAAGGTACTTTTTATGTAGATATGAAAACTATCACACAAATGTAATTGCAGCAGGAAAATTGAATCATGAGCTTTGTCTGAAAACGCAAATGAATTCAGCTACCGAGCTAATTATGATCATTCCACGGTTTTGAACATAGAAAAAAATACCTTGAAATTGAATTTTTCCGGAGATTTTGACAATCAATAACATTGATCATTCGATAAATAAACGAATAGTGTTAGTTAATCTTACTCAAATATTTTTATACCCAATGAAGCATGATTCCGTCCTTTGAATTATTATATTCCAATTTTACTTGTCGTGAGGAAGGCAATCAAAATTATGCATAACATAACAGATGTCAGAAGAGTCTTTTTTACAATAAGCCTTTACTATTGACAGCAATCCTATGGAAATCTTTGATACGAACCTGGGGTAATTATTCTGAAGAAGCCGTTGTATGGCGAAACACGTTTTGCGTTTTTGTAAAACTGTATAGTGAACAGCTAAAAATGAAGTGTTTTTGAATACATCAGAAATATTGAAATAATCCAGGCTACTCAACAAAAATGGAATTTTAAGAATGAAAAAAAATAAACTACTAAATGTTTTATTAAAAGTACTCTGCATACACATATAAATACTTTTACTCGACTTTAAAACTATTATTACTTGATGATAATAATGACTTTCCCCACTCACAAGAATTTTGTCTTAGGGTACATATGAGTATTTGATTGGAAACTCATCATTATTGTCAGATCTAAATCTAATTCTTAACCATAAACACTAGATTTATCCAGAACTAAATCTATCTAAGACTATTAATAAATAAAATAATTATATAAATTTATATATTCCTAGAATACACATTCAAAGTGGCTTTGGAAAGTGATACCTATTTTAATTTTATTAATATGATACAAAACTATGCCTGAACACAATATTATATGATTTTGTTAAAATGATTTGAAAGACATTGCCCCACTATGCAGTGGAAAAAGGGAAATCACAACAAAAACAAATTTGATGCCTTCTTTCATTTGATTATATATAGATGAATACTATTCCCTTACATATAAACCAATATCTTTCAAATGAAAATCTCAAAATTCTCAACAACTCTGAAACATTTGGTCAAAATAACGAAAAAATAATAATTTTGTATTCAAATTCTAGCTGAAAACAGGTGAAGCCCAAAAAATATTATTAGATGAACAAATTTGAAGCTTTTTGGAAAAAATGGGGCAATATAAAAAAAAATACAATTATGGAAAAAACAAATATTAATTTAGGTGAAAATAAAGAATTGTAATGAAAATCTTTATTGTTTTTCTTGGTCATTGTCAATAATGCCTGAATATTATCTCGCTGTTTTTCACATTTAGTATGAAAAATATTTGAAAAATTAACAAATCTGGAAACTGGCAAAATTATTTCATCAAAAATACACATGAACATTGCTATTCTCTCCGTGGCCTGTAGATAATCGACGAATCTATTTTAAAAATAAGCTGCTTTCTCTCAAAAAACGAAGAAACAGTAAATGTATCTGATACTGTTCTAATAGGGAAATGAGTTTTCTCTCTTTAAATTTGGTGGTCATTTCTTTCGATACAGCACATCCATTTACGGCCTGATTACCGGCGTAAACAAAAATATTGTCTAGTGATATGGTGCAGATATCTGGAATGAACATCTTGAATTCCATTCTTCCACAAAACCTCCAAATTTCGCAAAAACATAGCATACATAGAAAAGGAGAAGTTTTGAAAAACTTATGAAACAATATTTGACAAATGTGACGTCATTGTGAGAACTATTTCAGTGAAGAAAATGAATTTTTCAACACCAAATACCCAATATGTTTCGTATATAATTATTTTTGCAAAAAAAAACACGATTTCAATCGAGATTGAAGACGAACACTTTGGAAAAAAGGTTGATTCAACAAAGTAATTTTTTGTATAAGAAGTGTCTGATAGCTTTGTATATAGTATAGTAAATATACAAAGCTAATATTATCTGCTCAAATTCAGAATGATACCAAGTGCTAGAACACAACTCAATTCTTGTTATTTTGTTATGTATTTTACTATATTCAATGAATAAATTCACTAGTTTTGTGAAAACTTTATAATATTTTGTGACATTATTCTTATATTCATTGGTAGGAAATAAGATCGGAGCACATAGGATATTCAAGAAAAAGAAGCTTTATAGAGTATTTAAATCAGTAATAGTAGGACAATTTGAAGGCTTTCCTGAAAACTGCCACTGTTATGTAAGAGAGAATAATTCTGAAGCAGATAATATGATTTATAGATAGGTAAATTTTCATAAAAAAATTATTTTAGAAAAAAGTCGTGTGTCATGGATTAACGTACCAAATATATCCGGTACAGATTTTGTCCAGACATCTACCTTCAACCACAATTCGTCATCATTTGAAATATTTTTCATTTCTTATCTCTCTGAATTTTGTGACGTTCTGGTCTTTTTATAATTGTCATGTAGACATTTTTTAAGGAATATAGAATAGAATGATCTTTTCTCAAGAACGACTTCCATTGGTAATAATCTGAAATGAATATCAGATCGATGAACTTTGAATACCATTCTGAAATCTCTTGTAGGTATAGAAAATTATGTTTAATTTCAATTGACAATATTCGATAAGGATTAAATGGTAGCCGCTGATTTACTGTGCGGTAAGGGAAGCAAAGACCATAAAAAAGAGAGAGAGAAAAAAAAAGAAATGATAGCCGGGTTTTATATTTCATTGTTGGCACCAATGAATTTGTGTCAAATCATACAATTTAACTTTTTCCCGTTAGATGGCGCAACATGAAATTTATGCGGTCAAATTTGAAATTGATTATATTCGTGAAAAATAATGCTAGCCGTCTTTTGAAACCAGCGTCAGAATTGAATTTCTGATATTTGTTCGACCGTAGAAGTGGTATGCAATCCAGAACACCAAATGCCTCCTTTTTCGTCAAATGAAATACGGTCCATTGGAGTCAAAAATATTGTCCAAACTCTCCCAACTCCGCTCTAAATCAATAAATTCGGATTGGTGTACCGCACATACTTCAGTAGATCATCATTTTCTTCACACACCCAAGGCTTGACGTGATGGCAAGCAACATCGTGCCAGTTGACTCCGTCGTTGTAAAACTGGTTGAGCACAGCCAAACAGTTCTCGGTTGCTCCCCCTTGATGCGCTTCACGGTTGTCTGGTTGGGGTTTTCCAATACCTCCCGTTTCCGACCAATCGTTTTGGTCCCTCTGAGTGGTTGGAGCCAATTTTTGAAGAACAGCCGTCCAGAACCAACCGTTGATGGAGATGGGTTGCAAGTCGGGACGTTCACAACCTTTGAAGTCGCAAATTCTGCCGGAGGTCCAGATGTATTTCACCTGAAAATAAACAAACATTGAATATCATGCATTACTGTCTGATCATTCATCTAAATTGTTGCACTTGTTAATATATACAGGATGTATCAACGATGTTAGGGGGGGACATTTTAGCTACTTCCTATTTGAGAGTGAAATGTAACGTCACGAAATTTAGGACCCCTTCCATCCCCTTGACATACTTCGTCGGCTCCCTCCCACTCCTTGTAGTTTATGAATGAAATTTTGTAAATATCCATAAATAGTTTTGAAATTTTTGCCCTTGCCAAAGACAACTAAATCATCTGCGTAAAGTTAAACTTTCAGAGGGGCTGCACAGTCATCAATGATACTGTTGATTGCAACCAAGAAGAGAGTAACACTCAGCGAGGTTCCTTGGGGGACTCCATTATCTTGGGTTCTTTTGGAGGAAAGTGTGCCTAACACGAACTTTGGAATTTCTGTTATCCAGAAAGTTTGTAATGAATTTCAGCGAATTTCCAACTATTGACCATTCATGGAGTTTTTTAATTATTGGGTGTCGCCATACCGTATCATATGCTTTTGATATGTCAAAGAATATTGCAATGCACTCTTGGGTGTTAGCAAAAGCTTCGTGGACATCTGATTCAAGGTCAACTAGATTGTCCAGAGTTGATCTCTTTTTTCTAAAATCGCTCTGTTAAGGGATGATGAGTTTTCGATTTTCCAAGGTCCATATCAGTCTTCTATTAATTATTTTCTTTATTACTTTACACATGGCACATGTTGATGAGATCGGTCTGTACGAATCCAATAATGATTTTGGTTTTCCTGTTTTAAGAATAGGTACTGTGATTGATTCTGACCATATATGCGGAAAAACGTGCATATTACTTATGACACTATACATTTTCAGCAGTAGTTCTTTGGCATTGTGGGACAGCATTTTCAGGAAAATAATGGGAATGTCATCTGGGCCTGGTGTAGAATTTTCTGTTTCTTCTAGGATGTCCGAAAGTTATTTCATTGTAATAGGATAGTTCATTGGATACTCAGTTATTTCATCGTATGAGAGTGGAGTACTCTATTCAACTAGTTATCGATTTATGAACTGTGAATGTTTTTGAAGTGTTGATGTTAAAGCGTCTGCTGTGTCTTGTGGGGAGGTAAGTGGGGATCGATTGTGATTCACATAATTATTCATTGAGAGGTTACGAGTTCCAGAAATTCGCCTAACTATTTTCCAAACATCTCCAATTGGAGTGAAATTATTTACACCAGCTTCGAATTTCTGCCAGCATTTGCCTTTGTTCATTTTCATTGTATATCTTGCTCGTTTGAATTCTCTCATATTTTTGGGAATGTTGTGTCGTTTGAAAGTATTAAATGCCTTTTCTGCAAGCTTCACTGCAATTTGTCATTCATCATTTCACCAGGGAAGGGCAGGATATTTATTGGAGAGAGAGCTCTTTCCAACATATTTTTCTGCCACTTTCGTAATGGTTCGACAAAATTTCTCGATCATTTGATTTAAGTCCATTCTAAGTATTTGTTCAGTATCTGATATAATGGGATCGTTTTTGATATATTTAACGTAGTTGGTCCAATCTGCTCAATTCAAGCGCCATCTGGGATTTACATTGAAGGGTTTATGATAGTTTTCATTGTTTATAATTATTGGAAAGTGATCGCTTTCGAATAGTTCGGGAAGTACTTCCCAGTCAAGAGAAATAGGGTTAGGTCAATTGCTGAGAAATCTCCATTTGCAGAGTTGAATCTTGTGACTCTTGCGTCGTTCAGTATATTGATTTGTAGGTTTTTTTCAATTTTTTGTCCCATTATTGTGATTTTATTAGATCACCAAATATGGTTGTGCGCATTGAAGTCATCAACGATTAATCGATGTGAAAGAATTTGCCCGAAAAGGTTGGTGAATTCGTCTAGAGTTGGATCCTGATTCGAAGGAATGTAGATATTACAAATATTTAATTTCATTGGCCCACAGATAACAACCGCAATCGCTTCTAAGTAGTGTAGATCTACTCCTTCACTGTCATGTCGCGTGTTTTCTCTATTTTTGAGAAAACATGTATATTTTGAAAGTTTGTGCGTTTTCTGTTTATGCAAATGGGTTTCCTGTAGACATATTATGGATGGGTCATGATTTTGTAGGATCAATTTCAGCATTTCTAGCTAGGTCTAGTACCCATTGAGATTCCACTGCAATATCGAGTTGAACGTAAAATAAATGGGTTAATTGTAACGAGGAGTTTGAATTAGAAGAGTTCCTGTGATGTGTCACTATCCTCAATTTCGCTGGATTCAGCTGCTATTTGTTTCCTAATTTTGTTTTGGATTTTTGTACATCTTGCTTTGATTTTACGATTATTCAAAAGTGGATACATTTGGTGCGAAGTTTTTATCAGATCGCGAATGTCCTTTGTGTAATTTTTGCTACGCTCAGTGGACCCGCTGAGCCATACACATTTTTGAAAAAAAGTCTGTAATTTCATTAAATGTAAAGGTTGATTTTCACTTCACGTTATCAAATATGGGTCTTGCTGGATTCAGGAGAGCTTCTACGGATTCTCTATCTTGGGTAATTTTGATTTTTTTAACCCGTATGTCTGAGTTTGGTTTGATAAAAATGTTTTTCCTTGGTTCGATGATTGCTTGTAGCGTTTTTCAGATGAGTTGTGGTATTGTTACGAATCAGGTGGTAGCTCATGGGTGGGTATTCCATCGATAGTTATGGTTTTTTGGTTGGTCATCGTTATGGTATTTAATGGTATGGAACTGGATTCTGTGAATGATTCGTCTTTGTCGTTATTGGAGTTCAGAGTAGATTTGTTGGTAACCGTGTTTGGACAATTTACTGATATGTGCCCATCTTGCTTACATTTGAAGCATAGATGATTGTCTAGCGAGTATGGAGTTTCTTCGAAAGATATTACAAAAGATTGAGGTGATGTGGCGTAGGTAACAGAAAAATGTGGGTTTGTTGGCGAAAATTCAGTATATGTTTGAATTTGGCATCGGATGCGCTAATTCTCAGGAAAGACAATGGAGATACCAAGTTCAAACCTAACTTACGAAGTTCGGTTTCTAGCAATTTGTGAGGAATCGAGGAGCATACATTCGATAAGATCAGTTTTCACTAGGTGTGATTAATCTTCTGGCTGTGAGAATTTCTAGGTTCGCCACAATTTTTCCATTAACCTTGGTGAGAAACTCGTTTACGATTGTCTCACTGAAAAGATATACACAAATTCTGTTGTTTGAAATGCGTGAAAAGAAAATAATGTTTCTTGGATCGATTTGATTTCCTAAGGCTAGAAGGTAGTCTTCCAATTTTGTATTTTCTAAGCGTTGAATAAGATGTTTTTCTGACGGAAAATTCGGTAGGCTAGTAGGTGCTATAGTTTGTCTGACTGTCGTTGAGAAAAGTATTGAAGCGTTCTGGGTATTCCTATAGTCAGAAGTACCCGGGTGTTTTTTTTTCATACATAGATATTTATGTACCATTGACCATGAGTAGAGAGCATTTATACATACAAGTATATATAAGTGGAACCGTTATCGACAACTCACACAACTATGAAGCATGGGTGCCTCGAATCAAGTACACAGCAGACCTTATTGCCAAAGTGCCGAAAGCAGCACTGCAATACATTATTGCACCAATGGATTCTCGTTCTGACTGAATTCGTGTTTTCCTGTCAACAATGATCCATCCACAATTGTTCCCAAAAATTTCACTTCATGTAACATATCTACTTCGTCAATGGAAAACACTACATCTTGAATATTATTTTTCCTGTCATAAAATATCATTACCACTGATTTCGAGGTGTTCAAGACTGGATAATTACGTTCACACCAAGAAGAGAATTCATCGATAATGCTAATAATTTTGGCTACCACGTCATCTATTGTGTGTCCACTGACTGTTTGTGGCATGTGCAAGAAACGTTATGTGGCAGTCTCTCACGTATTTAAACAAATCATTATCAAATATAATGAATACTAATTGTTGCGAAACTGAGCCCCATGGAACGCTCAGTTTCAAAGCACACTTATCTGACAAGATACCTCCATATTTCAATGCCATACAACGCTCCTCCATATGTGAGCTCAGCCACCTCAATACATTGATTGGGAGGCCAACAATAATCAACTTATTAGATAGAAATCCCAATGAAAAAGAGTTGAATGCCTTAGACAGGTCAAGAAACACACTTTTACAAAGTTACCACTATGCAAGTTGGAATATATATTGTTGAGAAAGTGATATGGACATTTTTCTATAAAAAACTTTTTCCTGGAGTCATGCTGATTGTAATATATTGAGTTGTTGATTTCTGCAAACTTCATTATTCTGGAGGCTGAAATTTTCTCATAAGATTTTGAGAGCGAGTATAGTAGAGAAATATGTCTAAGGTTGTCAATTTCAGTATGATTCTTTTAAAAAAAAAAGGAATTATCAAAGCCTTCCTAAATTCTATTGGAAAGTAGCCTTGTATGAAATACTGGTTTATGAATAAGTGAGTGTATTAATTACAGCACTGATTATATCTTTAACAGTTATTATTAATATTCCATGAGTGACTGCCAACTCCGTATTTGCCATTGGTCTGAGTGTGTCATATATGTATATATA
>WOGN01007020.1:0-12085 GCA_015342105.1 Leptinotarsa texana | reverse complement strand
GATTTCATACACTCTTCATGCCATTGATCTCAATGCTAATCGTAATATTGTATGTACACACTGTACAATAAAACAAAATATTATTCAGAAATCACCAATGCTGAACTCAGTACTCATTTCATACACTCTGTATGACATTGATCTCAATACTAATCGTAATATTGTGTACACTGTTCAATAAAACAACATATGATTCTGAAATCATCAATACTGATTTCAGTATTCATTTCATACATTCTGTATGACATTGATTTCAATACCTATTGAAATATTGTACACACTGTACAATAAAATAACATCAAAATAATTTATTATCAACACGGGACTCAGTATTTATTTAATACACTCTGTATGATAATAATTTCAATACTTGAATTGAAAAGGTTACATTTTTTTTAGGAGTGAAAGGGAAAGAAAGTTTTTGGCTTTCAAGATGGGGTACTAGAAAGCCAAAAACATTCTTTCCCAAAAAATTTCAATACCTATTGAAATATTGTACACACTGTACAATAAAATAACATAAAAATAAGTTATTATCAATACTGGACTCAGTATTTATGTAATGAACTCTGTAGGATTTTGATTTCAATACTTATTATAATATCGAACACACTGTACAATAGAATAACATGAAATATTTTATTATCAATACTGGATTCAGTATTTATTTAATGCATTATGTAATGAACATTCTGAAATATCGTACACTGTACAGTGTGTACGATATTTCAATAGGTATAGATAGGTATAGAATAAAATAAATTAAGTTATTATCAATACTGGACTCCGTATTTATTTAATACACTCTGTATGATTTTGATTTCAATACCTATTGAAATATTGTACCTTGATACTGAACTCAGTATTCTTTTGATACATTCTGAGTCGTATTTTTACCAATACTATACAAAATACACAATAGAATAAATAGCATACAAATCAGTAATCATAAATACTGGACACAGTATTCATTAAATACACTCTGTATAATATTGATTCGATTGTTGTTGGCAATTTATTTTTATACATTGCCTAATATCGTGTATGATTCCCAAATACGGGATTGCTCATTCCCTTTTCTTTGTACACAAAATATTTCATTTGTTTTTTATCACCATCTTCCTGATAAAGAAGTACCTACTCAAATTATGGTACAAAAGACATGAATCTATGTTTAGTCATAGTCATTTCAATGTATAAATATGCGTACATATGCATTCGTTTTCCAAAATGGAACGTTTTCTTGCACAACAACAATTGATTTCAGCTGATAAATAATACAGAAAATTCCTACATTTCTTGAAGGGCAGACGTGAATCCGTCCCGCCGCTGCTTTATAAGAAAAGCAGGTATAATAATCTTTAAAATATATTTTACCGAAAGATGCATCAATTCACAATTTATTGACTTAACAAATAAACCATCAACCTTTTCCGATCTGGATATAAACAACTAAATAAATAACAATGCTCTCGCCTGGTTCGCTCAAGTTGACTGACTATGACTGACTAACTCCCATTGTAAAGAAAGATTTGTCTTTAGTCTCAAAATAGGCCTGAGTTTCTACGACTACCTCTTCATCGAAAGTGAATTGTTTTTCAGAGGTTAGAGAACAGAAGAAAGTGCCTGGGGGCAGATTTGGAGAATACAATGGACAAGAAAGCATTTCAAAACCCAATTTATGCAATATTGCCATCGATTCGTGACAATTGCATTGTCTTGATGGAACAGCACTTTCTTCATCTTCAAATGGGGCTGTTT
This sequence comes from Leptinotarsa texana, assembly GCA_015342105.1. Lineage (NCBI taxonomy): Eukaryota > Metazoa > Arthropoda > Insecta > Coleoptera > Chrysomelidae > Leptinotarsa > Leptinotarsa texana. The sequence goes on along the minus strand of WOGN01007020.1, from coordinate 10,324 downwards.
TTCGACGATTTCTTCCTACACATATTTCAATAACGCTGTGTAATAATCTGTTGATGATTTTTTTCTCATGATAGTTGATGAATGTTATACCAGGCGCATCCCAAAATATTGATACCATAACCTTGTCAGCCGACTGTTGCGTCTTTGCACGTTTTGGAGTCAGTTCACCACGTGCTGTCTCCTCAGATAACGATCGTTTTGATTCTGATATGAAATGATGGACCCGTATTTCATTCATTGTCATATATCGACCCATAAATTCGAGTTTTTCATGGTGGAACAGCTTCCAACACTTTTCAGAATCATCAATCAGTTGGTGTTTTCGGTAGATTGTGAGCTCGCGCGGAACCCTCTTTGAACAGAACTTTTGCATACCCAAATATTCATGCACGATATATCCAACACGTTCCTTTGATATCTTCAGAGCCTCAGCTATTTTGATCAACTTCTCTTGGTGGCCATCCAAAATCATTTGGTGGACTTTTTTGAAGTTTTCATCGGTAACAGCCTCTTTTGGGCGTCCACTGCGTGCTCGTTTCACTTCGTTCATATTTAGAAAACCACTTTCCAATGATTTATTTTCCTGGTACGAAGTCCGAATAATATCTATCGAGCCAAACCTGATTTCAAAGCTCCACTTTTTCTGAACTACCACTAACAGAAATTTCATTTTATCAAATTTTTTATGTGAACAAATCAAACTAGTATATTCAGAAAATGAAGTACACTTGTGAGACAATATGAACTAGTGAAAATCGATTAGTAATTCAACAAAAGCAATGGCTCCAGAACCTATGCCTGATTCTCCTCCAATGATATCTTGAGTATCATTTGGAGCATTATATTTTTTCTACTTCTTGAAGAGTCTCTATTTGCTTCTTGTAGTTTACATTACACAGTTGACATTAGCAAAAAGTGAAATTTTCAATTGCTAAGCTAAATTATTGATTCACCTGGGATCCCCACATCAACAGAGTTTCTGCAGAAGTGTCATTGTTTACCTATACATTTCATTGAACATCACAAGTTGGGAAAGAACAGAAATGTCAGAATTTTTTTGTGCTGCAGAAATGAATCATATGACGTATTTTCGGATGGACTACCAAGAGAGTCGTAAAACAGTATTTGTTATGTAGAAAGTTCTGACCACCCCGTCTATTATATATTTCCAAAAGTGTCATTTGTGTTCAGAATAACAATCCATCTTTCGAATCCAATTGAGAAAATCAATGATCGCCCATATTGGTTATCGTTTCTCGTTTGCGGTAATTTTTTCTTGTTTGACAACTGTATTTGGTGAGCCATTTTGAATTGAGGGACGAAAAGCGCAAAAATGTGGAGTTCGTGGTAAATACTGCAGCAATTTTTAAAAAAGTTTCTTGATATGGTGAATTTACTCCGCCCTGAAAGTTTCAATTGGTTGATAACATCTGCCTTGACTATGAAACTGACCGCAACTTTGATATTCGTCCATTGGTTTTCTATCAATCCTATGGAAGACGTCTTCGTAGGTTGGGATGTCATCATGTTAACTTTCAGACTTGCTCGCTCTTTTCAGAACAGTTGAGTGGTTCAACCTAGCACCACTGATAAGAACTTGGCGGGTCGAAACAGTGCTGGCTGGTGTTTATTCACAAGTTCATCAAAATAGTATCGTGTTGGGAAATTATCACGTACTGGGTGAGAGATTAAAGATTAAAATCAAGCTAAATGAAATCTGAACCAATTTTATAGTTGCCTTATACTACATGAATACCGTAAACTTAAGAAAATCGTAATTAAAAAAATTGAATATAGGATAAATGAAAATAATTTCTGTCTGATTTCTATAAATAAAAACCGGTCGTATCAAAGGAAAAACTTAGTAGAAATCAGTCAAAAGTTATTTTCCTCTATCCTATATTTAATATGAATGTCTACAAAATCGAACAAGAATAAAAAAAATTATGACTGCTATGAATTAAAACGTTTGTTTTGTCAACAATGATATCATTACAATTTCAATTAGCTCCATTCTATCATAATCAAGTGATGCAATTCATTTCCGAATAGTGAACAACATGTTGAACATGATTGTTCTAAGATAACTATAATTATCAAAAAAACATTTCATGACATTCAGTGTCAATAGAGGAACTACGCTTTGAAGATCATTGCTAAAACTTTTTTCATGGTATTCATGAAATTATATGTTATTAAAAAAAGTACTTATTTATTGCGACATGATTATAATTGTACCTAAATGAAGACAAAGTACGACTCCAAAATGTGTGTATTCATTTGGTATAAATTTGTTAGTTTAGTGTCTTGAATATCGTTGGAGAAGCAGTTCCCATCTATCGCGGTAAAGAATGAAGGTTTTACTGGTTGCCCTGATTGTGTGTGGTTCAATTCCAGGAAAATGGGTAAATATATTTCTTTTCCTTTGTATCTAATATTTCATCAAAATTTGAGAATATTTTTTCTGAATATTCCAGAAACTTAGGCTTTCGTCGAACTTTTTCAATTAAGATTTGTTTTATTTCAACTCCATAACGAATGTTTGGAGTAGGTACAAACTGAATGGGAGAAAGTGTTTTTGTATAATTTATTGTTCATATGAAAGTAGTTGTTTCCAAAATATTTTTCATTTCGTGTACCTAGTTCAATGTTTATAGAAAAGTAATGGTTTCGAAATGGCTTTTTCTTCCAGTTCGTCTCAGAAAGGTATTCCTTTGCATGATCTGTACCTCTTTGTGGAAAGTTGATTTTAAAATTATGTGCTCCTTTTCTTTCGTTGGAAAATTCACACACTTCATTGTATAAAGATAGAAAAGTAGAAAATCAAAACCTTCCTTACCGATATTATTTAATGTGACTGGCTTTTCTATTCCTGCATCAAAGCAGACCCAGTGTTTGTGTCATCGAAAAACTAGTAATGCTCAACTAGGTTCTCTCAAAATAGCTCCCACTTTCGGAATAGAATTTATGGCTCCCTAACAAAGTACACTTTGTTCACAGAAATCTCCAATAAACTGTTGTATATATACATTTAAGATGATAGTATGACGATCTACTCACTTATTCAATGAGCAAAACTTTCTTTCCTATCAGTCATCTATATCACAGAGAAGAAAGGAAAATTGCTTTCCAATTATCACCATGGATGTCCAAAAGTAGTGGCTAACAAATTTGAAATGACTTTATAGCACAAGTAAGTGTAATATCTGGGATTTTGGACAGCTTTCTGTCTTTACAGACTAGCTGAATGTCAGATATTTGAGAATTCTCGTAATATCATTTAAAATTCGACTAGTTCAAAAAAAATATGAATTACAGTAAATGACTTTATTCTCTCTAATCGTAACTTCTACTATCAAAGCCTCTATTGAACCGATTGGTCTCTCAATTTAGTCTTAATTTTTTCGTCTTATTTGTCACATATTTATTTTCTATTCAAGTATGTCTGAGTCCGAGAATTTTTCATACAAAATGAAAATATCGACAAAGTGGACCTACTATCGTTGATTCTCAAATGCATTTGGTCAATAAAAGCATCCAGAAATGAGATTGCAATTGCAAGCGAATGCACAATTCTTCAGTGTTAGTTTGGAAGTTCAAAATCCCCGTTTATTATACGTAAAATCTTTGGCAGAAATATTACTACGTAAAATTTGTCTCCGTCAATCTAGCCATTGATAGACTATACATGAAGGTGATTGAAGGATATTACATAATCAGGTATTATGTACAAATAAAATGAATGAATGAGTGTAGGTTCAAAGAAAATGTTGCCCTTTCAGTCTGAACTGTAAATCAATCGCTTCAGTGTTTCCTTGAGCTTTATAAATATATCTGCACCACAATAATCCATCACGATTTTCCACCTCTCTTGTGTTACATATCGGGACCAAATTATTCCACCCTGGCTCATAAACATTTGATTTGACATTGTCTTTCAAAGCCTGAATCCTCATGTTAAAAATTTTGAGAAAGGTCCTGAAGTTACCAACGTTAATCTCTGACTCAGGGTCAGTTACTTTTATCGGCTGAATCAGTGGTCCCCGCCAAATATAATTCTCGGCGGTTGCATATCAAATGTTACTCTGCATACTGTATATATTGCAAGCATATTCCCCATTCGTTACACTACACACTTACACACTTGTTTCCGTGGATTGTAATATATTTTTTTCAATTTATTTTTCTCCCAGATTTGTCTTATATTTGAGTAGATTAATATACTAATTATTATTATTATAACCTGATAGTTTCGATAATTGGAATTGATTCAATTCGATTGTCAGCTATTTGTTGTGACCGATGATATCCTATTTGGCTAAATATAGTTATATATCGAAATCTCAGCACCGATTGAGAGTTTAAAATATAACCTTCGTCCTCGCACATGCCACAGATAAAGTCTGATGCAGTGGCAGACTAAACATTTGGTATTACAGGTTCCATTCGACTACGGCCTACCAGTCGGATTTTGTTTTCTTTAAGCAGTTTCATTTTTAATTTTTGAGAGATTTGGCCCATGTTGGTTATTATGTACAAACTGTAGAATTTGTTTATAATAAACACTAAACATAAATCTGGCTTTCAACAAGTGTTCAACAACCCGAACAACAAGGTGACAGAGTAGAAAAAGACAGATTTACGAAATGAGATACGAAGATTGAGACAAAAATATGACAGTAAAACTAAGAGAACGTTATAATCCGAACAGTATGTTTGTTCACTATCTCACGTGGTAATTGAAACTAGACACTTGATAAACATTAGGTACATAATCCTCATTATCTGAGCTATAGATATTCAAATAGGCTTAACTAAGACGCAACATTCAGTTTTCATCATCTCCTAACGATGCTGATTGGGTCAGCATCATCAGGAGCGTCGAAGGACAGTATTTTTGTTCTGGTATAGAAAAAGAGTTTTCTCAAGGTTTTGGTTCGGCTTCTTAAGTGTCTATCATTAAATCGCTTCTTGATTTTCTGGTCAGAATTAGCTAAAATATATTCTTTCGAATTGAATGAATTATATAATTTACCCATTATTTTTGGTTTGGCTTGAAGCACATTTTTCATAAAATGGATAATTTTCACCTGATTTTTTATATTTTTCAAGCCATTAACATTTTCAGAGTTTCCCTATTTGCTTAGATGATTTCAGTACTTGAGAGGGTTATCAGTTCGTTTTTTCAATAAGGTAAAAAATTTATAAACATATTCACTCACTGCTAGATCCTTCTTAGAATCAGAGGAAATAAAAATTCAACTTATCAGGTACACAAATACATATTTCAATATGAATATCAAATATATTGGTATAGGAGCTTGAATAAACATCCTCTCAGTTATCTCAAAGTTGCGATTTCGTTTGCTCGTTTTCATAAAAGAGGACGTATGCTTCTCCACTCACAGTAGATTTCGGGGAAATCGGTGACACGTGTGAAGCTATTTTCCAAATACAAATATTTTTGGAACTTTCTCCTCATGAGGCAGCATCACTGGCATTGGCAGGAGTAGCAGCAAGATAACAAGTTGCTAATGTATTCACAGAAGTAAAGTCCCAAACAACTGATTCATCGTTTTTCGACTTGTACCTGTGGGTTCTGAAATCGCAGGAATTTTTGCTAAAGTTAATGCTCTTTTGATTAGATCGTTTATTGCACAATGACGAAATGAGCGTCCCAACAATGAGTACCTGATTCATCCAGAAATGCACCACATTACAAAAGGGATGAACACACACTGTACCAAGTCTAAATCGTCGCTAGTCTGAAACAGTCGTCATCCAGTAGAGTTTAATGCTATTCCTGAAGCATCCCAAGTAATGCTACAGGAAATGATATTCCTGTAGCATCTCAAGTGATTCAAAAAATAGATTAGCCACGATTAAAAAAACAATCAGATATTGTGTTTGGGTATTGTAAGAAGATTTTTATCAGAAATGATGGCAAAATGAGTGAAGTGGCTGAACAAATCCCTTGTCGTCCTCTAGAAACTGAAACTGTAACCAAGTTTCCTCTTCGATATGGTTATTGGTGATGAGTTCCAGCATCCTTCTCAATTTGATATCCATATTATGTGATACCTGTTCGTCATGCCAAGTAGGGCTGCACCTCGAAATATACGATAACTTTAGAGTCACCAATGATTTCTTCAATAAATGGAATCCGACATGTGTTGGTGAAATAGTGATTGTGATTTTTTTCCTAACAATATATATTTCAAGACATCTTCAGATAGTGGGGCACCAAGAAGAAACCAATTGGGTTTTCCAGTCACACGTACACCAGGAGCTATTAAGTTGAATTGATCGATGATGTTAGGGTCTTGTTTGTCTGGTAAAATGAGTTCACAATTCTCGAAATTGAGTCCCAGGAATTTCGAATAAGTTATTGTGTTACGGAAATTTTCTAATATCACATTTACTTTGTCACTTATTGAACCATCATCCAGATAGCAGCCGTTGAACTAAGTGGATATTTCAGTCATGAGATGGTGGAAAGAAAGACAGAAAAATAGTGACCCGAGTGGATCTCCCTGTTGTTTGGACATTATAATTTGGTTACCAAATATTGAAAAGGAGGTGACATTGTTCAAGTAAAGGATTCATTTCTGGTATAGAGTTGGCAAAATCAAGTTTCAGAAAAACTTCTTCAACTGAGTTAGGGTTTTGATCAATATAATATTATGTAGCATGGGCTACTGCCTAGCAACCACCACATATTCCAAATCCCAACTGTTAAGGACGAAATAAATTTACAAGACTTTTTCGTAGATTGAAACAAACAAGCTTCGCTACTGAAAATCGATATAAATTTCCAACAGCTATAGGACGCAGGCCACCAAACTTAAGGCATATGAAGAAGCACCAGATAAAATAGGACGTACGTCTTGATCTTCCTTTCTAGAAAGAAGCATATTGCAAAGGTTCGTTAAAGAATTCAAAAGATGTTCGCCACAACTACCGGAACTATAGCTCAGCATATATTCGTAATTCTTCCAATGTTGCAGCTGTTGCTATATCACAATCAGAGACGTTCGAGGTTTTGAGGTGGTTCTTATAATTTTTATGTTTATGAGAAATTTTTACATAACAATTAGTAGATTTCGTAATGCTACTAGATCTATTCAAATTTTTCTTATCTATTGTTGTGATTGAAATTTTTTTATTGTCTTCAGTTCTCTGAATATTGAAACTTCTATGAGCAGACATGAGCAAATTTTCACAAGCAGTTAAAGAATTCGTGGATACACATTCGTTAATTCATTTTGTGAGAGTGATTGCAGCCTTCGGAATACGTTTAACAGAATGTATATTTCGTCTCATATCCGATAAATGGATATGAAATGGAACTTTTTTGTTTTCAGGGCCAGATTCTTCCTCGAAATTATTATCGGGACTGGAGTTTCCATAGGAACTCGTAATATTAACTGATTTAGAATGAACTTTTTGCATGTGGATTTTCAATTCACATATTGAACATTCTGTCTTTCTAGCTGATTGCCTTTCTTCTTCTGTTATTGTATATAGATTCATTTGGTTTCATTCATCGTGATATGAACCTTTTAATTCCTATGTGATGTTCTTGTATTGTGCAAAATCTTGAATGTTACCTAACGACAGTCAAGATGTCCATTGAAATATTTAAAAAAAAAGCGTATTTTCATCAGAAACATCACCAGATTTTCATATACAATCATCCAAAACATTTTGTCCTACAAAAATAGTATACAATATCGGTAGAAAATGTATGAATTTTCGAAAAATCAATCGAGAGATGAAAGCACTGTCACTCCAAATGACATTGAATACTTACGTAAAAGTTGTTTGGTAATAAAAATTATAGAATTCGAACAACCATTACATTCCTAAAGAATTATACTTTCATTTCTAATTTTTTTTTCTACAGTGTATATCCGATGATAGCAAACAAATGATGATGGAAATCCACAACGCATGTCTCGCAGAAAGTGGTGTTTCTCCTGATATCATAGAAAAAATGATGCAAGGAGAATTCATTGATGACAGCAAACTGAAAGACCACCTGATTTGTTTCGCGAAGAAAGAAGGACTGATGAATGACTCTGGAGATGTTAATGAAGAGGCAGTACGAGAAAAAATCCACGCTTACATCAAAGATGAAGCTACAGCTAACGAAATACTCTCGAAGTGCGTTGTAAAAATGGCCACACCTCAAGACACTGCCTTCCACTTTTCTAAATGCATGTTTACAACGGTGAAACACTGAAATATATTTCAACTGAACTCTTATTGTGTACGCACATTTTGTGATCTAAAATAAATATTTTTGGCATTATGTTCCACTGTCTTTATAAATTGTATCAACTTTTATTATTTTCGCACATCGACTTGGAAAGAATAAACTATATAATACTGATTAACTATAATAGCAAAACTGCAAAAAATTTAGTGCAGACATCCATTTTTTCCAACGATTGTATGTCTTCAATCGGTCAATTATCAATACATATGTTATATAATAATAATATTATTGATATTATTATTCAGTGACATGCATAGTTTATAAAGAAGAAGTAGATACAAAAATCAATAAAAGGGCGAAATTCAGCCAAGGAAGTTTAACAATTTAACTTAGGCGATGGCATGTATTATTTAGAAATATCAAAATAAATAATTACCTAGCAAACATTGGTAAGTGAGAAGTTCATGAATCTTTGTGAAACTAAAAAAAAAACAAAGGTTATAAATTTAAAAGTCAATATTGAAAATATTTTCAGCCTAAATAAGGTAAAATATATAGCAGAACATACACAAAAGTGAGAAAAGAGGAAAACCATATGAGCAAGAAATAACATGAATATATTATCTATCCAGAAGACAGATATGTTTTCAACTTTTTTTGGAATCATATATGAAGTACTGCCTAAATTCACTGGGCAGAGCGTTATATTGGTTGATAGAGTTGTAAATAAAACTACGAGAAAAGCAGGCTGTCGAGGAATAATAAAAGTGTGACGGTTTCGTATCCTCGAATTATTTTGAGATTTGGAAGTTTCATATCTTTCATAAATATAATTTGGCTTTTTGTAATGAGGAATTTATGTGTATTGACGAGTAGGTGGAATTGCCAGGTTTCAGCAATCGGTAACCAACCTGACTCCTCAAACTTGGGGCATATATGGTCGAATTTTCTCACACCATAAGAAAGACGAATGCAATTCGTCACTATAGCTTCTTCAATAACCGACCACTATATAACAATAATACAGATCGTAATGAGCAGGTGTAACAAAACAAATAGTAATTCAAACAGATACTACTACAAAGTAATATGTGAACATCTATTAATCGAATCAGTTAAAAACATCAACTGGAATGAAACCCTTTCGTATCAACAGGATCTTGATTCTGTAACAGATAAATTCATAGCTACATTAAATGAATGCATACAGAAATCAACAAAGAAAATAAAAATTAAAAATAATGAAAGAAAGAGAAATAAATGGATCACGAAGTCTATCATTGAATTAGTCAACAAAAAAAATTATATGTATCTTAAATGGAAAACATCTCCAAATGATGAAGTACTAAAACGTGAATATATGAAAATGAAATATAAAGTTGAACAATTAATTGAACAGGCAAAAAAAAACTATTACATAAAACGTGTGGAGAAAGAGCAAAATGAATCTAAAAAACTTTGGCAAACGGTAAATGAAATACTAAAGATCTCACATCAAAGTAAAATAAATGAGATACAAAATGGAAATGGCGATTTAATCAGTGACCCTGAGCAAATGACGAAGTTATTTAACAAGTATTTCATAAAAGTGGGAAAAGATTTAGCAAAAAATATTACTACAAATCAAAATTATAGAAATGAAAAAAAAATAACACCAAACTCCCTTTTTCTCGCACCTGCAAATGAATCGGAGGTTTTTAATATTATAAATAGTTTGAAAAATAAAAAAGCTCCAGGTTATGATGGCATCAAAGCGGAAACGTTAAAAATAATTTCAAATTACATTAGTACTCCTTTGACATACATCATCAACAAATCCTTTGAAATAGGTTATTTTCCTACCGCTTTCAAGTTGTCAGTCGTTAATCCTGTACATAAGACAGGAGATAAACAAAATATTAGTAATTACAGACCAATTTCACTTATCACAACATTAAGTAAAATTATAGAAAAAATCATAAAAAATAGATTAAATAAATTTTTAAAAAAATACGATCTTTTATTTGATGCACAGTATGGTTTTCGTGATCAAAAATCGACTCAAGATGCAATACATGTCTTGACAAGTACGATATATGAATGCTTGGATAAAGGTATCCCATC
>WOGN01007019.1:1689-12086 GCA_015342105.1 Leptinotarsa texana | reverse complement strand
ATGCGTCGACAACGTATTGCAGAGAACTGGTGCTTAAATTGAAAGGGGTATATTTTTTGGATTAAAAAGCTTTTTGGGGTTCACTTCTCTATCTATACAAACTCCCATAGAACCAAAGAAAAGATGTGTAGATCTTGCATTAAAAGTTACTCATATATACAAACTGGAAGAAAAAGCCCTCCCCAAAAAAATTCAAACATTGATTATGGAATTGAATCAGATATTCATAGGAATGCTACGCATTATAATTTATGTACCTGTAACTTCTGTGCATGATCTACACTTCTATGAAAAGTTTATTCTGAACTTGATTGCTTTATTTATTTTGGATTTATTTTGAATAAACATAAATCTTTAAAGCCGACGCTCGAATTCTAAAGTTTTGTGGGTGTTTGCTCTAATTGTTGTTAAAAGTTTGATATCGTATTTTATTGAAAACTTCATAAGAAGTTTAAGTTTTTACGTTTTCGTGAAAGTCCAGGTAAGGAACATGTTTCACAGCTATAAAATATTGATTATACGCAATTGAATTTCTGTCGGCGTCAGCTTCTTAGCTACAGCCTCCATTTTGTATTACCGATCACCGAATTAATTGATTTTCTTGCTGTATCTAGTTGAAAAAAACATGGCAAATAGAAGAATGGGCGGTATGGGCGGAGGCCCGCGAGGCAATCGCTCTTTTTCTCAGCAACAGTTTCAAGGAGGCAGCCTTAACCCCTGGCAGGGGGCTATGCCCCAAAATTCTATGAATCAGGGATTGCTTTCCCAAATATCTTCCAATCCTCAACAACTCGCTCTCGCTCTTTCGAGCTTGCTACAAAATCAGCAACAGAATCCACCATCGTTACTTTCTTTGCCTACGCCTCCTGCTTTTTCTAATCAGGGAGGAGATTTCAATCGGTTTGGCAACCGAGGCAACCGTGATTTTAGGCGACACGAGCCTTACAACAAGGTATGATTTTATTACTATATTTTTTTTTCATAATGAATAATGTACCCTTTGGCTCTAGCCTGTTTATTTCTGTTAGGCGTAGAGTCATCAAAACCACCTCTTTTATATACTTTCCGCATCTGGGCTATGCCCAAGTACTTTTCGAACATGTTCTACCTATTGGTTGCCCCATGGGGGTAAATATTTGTTTTATCGGTCCACACTAGTTTTCGAAATGATTTTTGTTGGACTATGTATTTTCACTGCTGATCATGAATATGAATTGCAAACTTGTAAAATTTTCGATGGAACTTCACAGCCTTTGAACAATACAAACGAAAGGACCACAAGTATTTATTCACATAACCTTCACATCTTATTGAAATCTATCCATTTTTAAGTTGAATACTAGTGACATTTGTCACAGCATATTTTTACTCTCTTAGTATGTTTGAGAGTATTTGATGACAAACCTCAATAATATATTTGTCATTCTCTTTTTGAGGCCAGTCATTCTGCATCATTACTTTATTTGACCATTTTACATACTATAGTGTATATACTTGTTCGAAGTTACAAAGATAAAACCATCTACTAATGAAAGTGAAGAGTGTAGGTTAATTAAAAGTATAAATATTAAAATTAGTAAACTGAGGATTTAATAGGTCTTTCATAAGATAAAAACCCTCCCACGTCAATGTATTCCTCAATGTTATAAGAACAGTATTGAACAAAAAATTATTGATAGTCCAAAATTCAACCAAGCTCAAAAAAACCACCATTTACATCAATGATATAGAACTTTGTGCTAAATCCCAGGTTATAATGACGAATAGCAATGAATTATCACAAATAACGTCAAAATAATTTTAGTTCTTACTAGGCAAAGGTTCTGACAACTATCCAGATGCTAATTTTCTTGGTATATAGTGTGTCATAACATAACGAACTCGATCCACAAAAACACAGACAAAACACTGAAACCTTTTGATCTTTCCGCCTGCCTACAAACACTTGACAAGAGCAGTTGCCTGCAACACAAAGGGCTTCAAAATGTTTCATATTTTGACAACTCAGGTTTTTGTTCTGTCAAAATCAACACAGTTACTGTTTTGTTGCGGTTTTATCTGTTAGCTAGAAATCCATCATAACTTGTTGGTTCTTGTTTTTATGCAACAGCATCTTTGTTGTTGTTTTAGAGTTCCAGACTTAGATGTTGTGCTGATTGTGACATTTATTTCTATCCCACCGATATTCAGTGAAAGGCAGTGTTAGCCTGAGAGGACTTGTAGACATTCTTGACTTCAGATACTTAATCGACTGACAAAAATACCTGAGTCTTGAGAATTTTTCTTTCAAAACTAGTGCAAACCTTTAAAATGAGTATTTACCCTCAACTAAAGTGAAACATTGAGGCAACTCCATAGCTTCATCTGTTCTATTCTGTGATAATTATCTCAAGAGCATAATCCTACCAAAATGTCTATGTATTGTAAAATGTGTTATTTTTCTGTGATATATTTTAGGATTATTGCTTTTGTACTTGTTCTCCTTTAAATTATGAGGGTAGTTTGTTTATCTGATTGAAATCATTGGTTTATAGTCTACAGAACTTTATTAATTCCCATATTTCTTACTGGTTGCTGTTGAAAAAATAGTACGTTATTATCCAGGACTTTTTAGTTTCTAATCTGTCAGCTACAAAAATGTTCACCTGGCTAGTAAACGCAGAAAACTATATGAAAAATCTAGTAAACACCTCAAAGAAATTATTTACTTCCATCTCTCAAACTATTTCTTAGAGGAGGGTTTTAATATGAGAAATTTTCTAAATTAATCGCAAACTATCAATAGAATACGCTGTATAAATTTTTTCATTCGATGATAGGCTGTTTCCATGTTACGCATTTTTTAATGCTTGGTCTAAAGACCATTCATAAATTATTTGTTGATTGTTGAATACGTTAATACAAAAACTAGTCCCAAATATTGGCATACTACAACTTTTTTTTTTCTTCGATTTAAGTGTTTCACAAATCTACTCCATAAGAAGTTGTTTCCAACCAAATTGTAATTTCAATTTTCCCGCGCTGATTTGCCTGAACATGTTGAAATTTATTCAGCCCCGCGATGTTCTTATCTTTGTGATTTTGTCATCCTTACTAAAATGAATGATTTTACTCAGATTAACAACTACCATTATTTTTCCAGAATTGTTTTTAGTAGATATCTATAATTGTATCTATAACGTTTTATCTGGTTCAATTACAGCAAATCCCACTTCAAAAATGTGTTCAAAGTGTGTGAAGTCCTGATTCCTAGTCTAATTCCTTGAATTTTTTAATCAGTCTGTTTTTCCAGTGACTTTTGCAGGCAAAAAAATTCGAAGTTTAATGTTATTTTTAGAACTACTAAGTAGATTTAAACTGCATATATTTCTATGTATTTCTCTACAGGTTTCTCCGGTTTATCTGTACTTCATACCCTTTTGCTTGATGATCTAAAATTTTCTTTGAAAGGAAGTATTTCTTGTTTCTTCAAATCAAAATTTTACTGCATGTTTTATTTTCAATTGTTGTATTTCATTCTAGTATTGTGTATTCTTTTGTACTGTCTAGATAAATTATTGATTATCGTAAATTTAAATGTTGTCTAGGATAATTCTGCCACGATGGATATGTTGGTTTCAAAAACGCTTTTCTGTTTTCACTTCCTCATTAATATTTAAAGAAGGTAACTTCTAGGGAGCGACAGATATATTTGTCATAAGTACATCTTGTTGACATTTTAGAACAAGCAGTTTTTCAAAATGCTATGAATGAATAAATGTTACATGAAAAAAACTGGGATTTGAACCATTTCAAGTAGTTTTCAATAATTCTTTGTTTTCTAATTGAGCTCTACAGATTTTGTAGTTGATTCATAGTTTTTTAAAGACCCGACAAAAATTTTGATTTTTTTTTCTAAAAATATATGCCTTGAAAAATCCCAAAAGTATTCTACCGAATTGAAAACAAAAGTGATTTCTATATAATCCATTGATCTTAGAAGGGAGTACGTTTGTCACAAAGCCACAATATTTATGTTGAATTATTCCCTAAAATTGAATTTATTACGTTGGTCGTTTCTATTTCATTTATTTATAAATCTTTTTTTGTAGCAAACTACCATCAAAACAGATTTATGATATTTGAAACATTTATGGTTTATACAATTTTTCAAATTAGTAAGTTCAGAGCATTCCTTATAGCAAGTACCCAGTTTTGTGAAAACAGCTTATTTATATTTGTAAGCTATCCAGTATTTATTTTTACCTATGATACCAGGTTTTTTCATGTATCAATCAGGTTATATATCGGTTATATATCAGGATATATATCAGGATATATATCAGTCAGGTTAGTCTTTCGGTTTAATCTTCCTCTTGAAGATGATCACTTGGGGATCGAAACACGTGTCGATGTGTTGAAAATAACGATTTAGTGTTGGGAATGACCTCCAGTAATATTTATCAATAAATAGTTGATACTCATTTGTTTTAGCCTTAATCCCAAACTAATTATTATGGTTTCTGGCGGTTTTGGGATATTATTCTATTCAGCTTGATAGTGCGTTTTATAGCAAATCCACTTGATTCTATTTATACTCTGTATTGTAATAGTAAAAATCAAAGCAGAGTGTCCACACAAAATTTTGTGATTTTGTTTGTCGCAGCTTGTATAGGCGATTTTATAATACTTCACCAGGTTCGCCTTACTTCTGTATCACTTACAAAAGGTTTTATAAGGGTTCCAGTCATTTTATACCTACAGTGGCGAGAGTTTGGGTATTCAATCTACTTGTCCGAACTATTGACGTGTTTTTTGAAGACTGTATAAGTAGAGATAACTAATTAAAAAATAAATATGTCGAAATGAAATCTCTAAATATTCATTTTTCCTAATACCGACATCCTAGGTTCTGGTAATTGTGTGCCGAAAAACAACTTCCCTGGCTAGTACCACGCTGGATATTGAATTATATACGACAGACATTTATGCAAGATACTTCACAGAGCTTAGTCTCTCAGATGTTTCTCGTTTATCCAGCAGCAGGATCATACTGAAATTATTCGAGTAGATCACCTACAGACTGATTTTGAGGTATTACCTCTTATCAGGACAGGAAAGCAAAGTATCGATTAATTTTCGACGCGGCTCAACTGCATGTACGACACGGTTAGCTAGTTAGCAGTTCCATTTCGTGAGCAAAACACCAAACTGGAAAGAAACATCCCATGTACCAATATTCTTAACAGAGATCAAACAGTCTGGAGACTGTATTGAAGAGAGATACTAGAAAATAAATATTTCAAAGTGGTATTGCTGCTAGATGAACTAGAAACATCTGTGAGACGTAACCTCTGTGAGGTTTTTTATCGATCTTTTTTGGGTGAGGTATCTTGCATAAATGTCTGTCTGATGTATTTCAATATATAGCGTAGTATTAGCCAGTGAAGTAGTTGTTTTCAGGTAGGCATTTATCAACATATATGTTGAAAGAGATGAATTTATTCAAAAAAACACTTGTGAGATTTTCAATAAACAGTGTTACAAAAACGCAACACCTGCCATACAATGGCTTCTTCGGGTGTGTATAGAGATGAATGATTTCATTTCAAATTATTTATTTTTTTGTAATGACTATTTATTTCTAATGAATACTGTTATAACAATTTATGCTTTTTTAGGAAGATATCAGGTGTAAGCAAAAATTAAGGTGTTATCTGATGAGAATCTCTTTGTTGAATGTTATGATTGGAAGTTTTACATACAACTTTCCTGCCTGAATGGCCTATATCCACATGTTGTCCTCTTCTTTTATAACATGTTCAATACATTTTTGTAATTTTTCGGAATCAACATTTTTTTGCCCCTCAAATAGTATTTGCCATTAATTTCAAATATCTTTTTTTTTTCTTGCAACAAAACCTGTTACTTGAGCCTAAACGAGTTCAATGGGATTGAGTTCACAATGAAAAAGGGGCAGACGTAGAATAACAATACTTTCGTGTTATGGAGTTCATAGGTTAATTTTTGAGGTGATCTGGAATAGTAAAAAATCCCAGAGCTGCTAGGCGTTACTTTATTGAGGGACCCTTTTAATATACGTCGAGGTACATTGAACTTTTCTGATGCAATGAATCTTTTTCACTTATAACCACATTGAAACATTTAGTAATTCTTAGGATGATGGTATTCCTTTCCCACTGTATTTCGCAGACCATCTTGATATTAAATTTTTGGTCATATTTTACAAATGTATTTAGTGTGTTTACAATTTTAGTAATCTCATTTGTTCCTATAATGTTACTTCAGTCTATTATTTTAATACCATTTATTATTGTATCTTCCTTTGTACATTTTTATCCATATGTAAAATATGAAAACTTATGAAATTGTTTCATATTGAAACTTGACATTCATAAACTTTAACTGTGTCCTTAGTAGTTATATCTTAAAATATTTACATTCATTGTTTATTTTCAGCAACCATGAGGACCAATCTGTCTAACATACTGTGTTGAATAGTTTTTTTCTTATAAATAATTTCATACTGATTTGACGGCAAATTCAGGCTGATGAAGTCCTTTTAACTCTGGACAGTCACATCTAAAGAGAACGTTTTGAATAACTTTTAGCGAAAGAATATTTTATTGTATTTTCACTTGTATTATCGTTTTGCCAACTGAGATGATTGACATCTGCACAAAGAGTGCTTCAGTCTTTGTGTAAATATTTTATCTGATAAATGCAATTGTAGCCACCAACAAAACTCCTACTCAATTTATCAACTTTTTTACTTAAACTTCAGGGCCCAAGTTTCCCCAAGGCATTGTCTTTCAATGGTCTTTTTTTTTCCAATTCATCCATATATCTCTCTTCCACGCTGTTTTTATGAATCTCCTCAAATTTTAAATCCTCATTAAACTAAATATTTATTCACCAATGATAGCTTATTTTGCTTTTATAATTAGAATCGCAATTTTGGCGGTCGCAACAATGACAACCGGAGGCGTGGTAATCAGAACCATCAGAACAAACATGACGATCAGAAGAAGACCCCCATTAAGAAAGAGGACAAAGTCCTAGAAGTATCCACTGACGACGGTGGTGAAGATAAGACTCCCAAGAGGGATTGGAAGGACGAGAAAAATGTCAGCGAGGAGAAGAAGAACGAAAGCGGCGAAGAAGAAAGAAACAAGGATGGAGTGTACACTGGTATCCCGAAGGAGTATTTGAACTGCTTTGTCTGCAACAAGCAGATGTGGGATGGCGAATCCATGTACAAGCACGTTAAGGGTGAGTGTTTTCCTTTGTTCTCATATCTCAATAAAGTATACTGAAATCTTTTTTGAAATTACAAAGATAAAATCATCTACAAAAAAACAAAATGAAAATAAGGAGTGGGTTAATTGACAGCATAAATATAAAATTAGTAAACTGACAATTTAATGGAGTTTTTCACAAGTAAGGCCCGTGTTGGAGACGAAACTTACCAATAGTAGATTTTAATTTTGCAAGGCTTAGTGCCTTCAGAGACCAGTGAAGATTTTACAAATGAAAGTTTAGTGAATTTCTCTTATAGTCTGGGGCACAAGATCTGTTGTTGCTTTTAATTAATTTTGTTAAATTTTGTTCACTTATTATGTTAACATAATTGATCATGGTTTTGTTTATAAGAAAAGACGATTTTGACATTGACAATAATTTGAAAGTTATAAAAATAAAGGTATTGACTTGAAACGTTTGATTCCTGGTTTATTTCGACTTTAAATCAAAGGAAATCACAGTAGAACTGACTAGCCCGAACAATATCCTTTTTTTTTGGAACTTTCGCCAAAGGGCACCGAAAATTGTGATTCGATTCGGAATGACCTGGCAACTTTTTGAAAAATTTCAAGAGGGGCTCGTCAAGAAGGACACGAATAAATTCCAAAAGTTATAAACAATTTTGCAAAAAAGGGGGGTTTGGTAACTCTTATCACCAATATTTATAATTTTAATTTTGAGGCAAAAACAGCTCTAAAAGCGATCTATTCACGTCCCGCACGTGCTGACCAATACGGATATTTGAAAAATAGAAATTATTTTAACCCATTAAATATCATTAATAATAAAAAACTTCATATACCTTCTAGATACGAAAATCCATGAAAAAAATCCTGTGATCATTTTATTAGATGTAGTAGTAGTAGTAGTATATTCATAATTAAAGCAATCTACAGATGTTTGCAGTTGAACATATAAAATGCTTATCAGACTAGTCAATATGGATTTACGAACTAGTTTAATTAATTGACTAATTTTTACATGTTTTAAATTTACATAAAAACCCTGGTAATTTTTAAACTAAAAACCTCAATTTTTGTTCACTTCTTGGAGCTTTTCTTGAAAGCCTTCAGAAAAGATTCCCATTGGAAAAATTATAAAAATTTGATTTTCCACTTTATTAATAATCAAAGACGTTAAAAAGTGAAAAATTTAATTTAAGCAATAAAAAATTTTTAATATTCAAATTCGTATTCTTATTAAATATTACTGGAGTTTTTTCCCAACACCAAATCGATATTTTTACACCTCGACACGTGATGATGATCACCAAGTGATCATCTTCAAGAGGAAGATAAATTCCTCTTGAAGATGATCACTTGGTGATAGAAACACGTGTCTAGGTGTAAAAATAACGATTTGGTGTTGGGAAAAAAACTCCAGTAATATTCATTACTACACCAAAGGTCCCAAACAGAACATCATAAACGTATTCTTATTATTTAAAAGTTACATATAAATGATTTTTCATTATGTTTAAAAAATTGTTATAAACATATGTATTTTTTATAAGATATTTAAAATTTTTTGGGGGGGATTTTTATCAGTAATGAATATCATGATTTTCAAAAACAAATTAGTTTCATTAAAAAAAATTTTGATTGCTTAAGAACGCATATGTTGAATAATTTTTTTTGCTACTTAATATGAATTTTAAGGAACGATTTTTTTTAAACATGATTTTTATTTCTCTTTGATATTCTAAAAAAAAAACTTTTTTAATTTATATTTTCTTTATTTCATTAACAATTTGTTTTAAACAAATTAATTTTCACGATTTTTTTAAATACTACCAAAAAAATAAAACGATCACTTTTTGTGTTAAAATAGAAGAATATTGAAAAATTAAGAATTTTAATTTTCACTAACAGAGTCATAAATCTTAGCTATTGATTCTGCTGAGATGGTATCGTAAGTTTTTTAATAAAACTAAAAGTTGCAAGTTGCAATTTTTTTATCAAAATCGTAACTAATTTTGTTTCAGAAGAAAGTGTTTGGCTCTCTTTTCATTCATCATACAAAAAAAAGGAAAAGAACTTCAGAAGAAATTAAGAAATCAACCTTATGGTTGATTTCTGCATACATCTTGAAGTTTCGGGTTGAAAACATTTATCTCAACTCCTCATCAGCGCATTCTTAAACTTTGAAGGACAAGAACACTCATTTTTCACACAATAGAATAGAATATCCTTTATTCACCATAAAAAAATGCAATAGTATTATAAGGTTTTGTCAAATATCATATACCATAAAAACACTAAATGAATAAATAAAAAATTAACAAATAAGGAAATGAGATGTGAACAATTACAATATAAATATCACTTTCTACATAGATTGTAGATTCAAAATATTAGTTGGTGTTGAGAAGTCAAATGATAAGAATTCGTTAATACTAGGAAAAAGCTTTTTCCAGGCAGATATTTTTCATATAATTTGTAAACGAGGCTGTATTTAAGTTTTTTATATCTTCTGGTAGTTTGTTAAATAAAATACGACCATAAAATTTTTTCGAGAAACGGCAGTGATTTAGTCTTTTGAATTCAATTTTAATCTGCTGTGATTGTCTGGTATTATGTGATTGAAAATCGTTTTGAATCAGATATAAATGAGGATTTTGTTTTTACATAATTTATACACGAATAGACGTAAAGAGAAGATAATGTAAGCATTTTATTATTAATAAATGTTGTTTTAAAGTCTTGTGGATAACCCAGTTTGAAGACAACTCGCAAAACTTTTCTTTGCAGTCCAAACACTCTTTTTGCATGAGTACGCCCCAAAATACAAATTACGAGGCTATAGTTAAAGAAATAAAAGTAGAGGAATCGAATGCTAATAGATGGATGGACCATAAGATATCTGGGACATAAAAAGTGAGTGATAAGCAGTGATAATGGTTTCAGTAGATGAGATTCCCAGTAAACTTCTTATAATATAAATGCTCGTTGCCAATTTTTTGCAAATAAAATCTACATGTTTTTCCCAAGAGAGCTTTGGATCCATTTGGAATCGATTCATTTTGGTCTATAGGCAGTTGTTTGTGTGTAAAAAAGTAATGTTGCGTTTTATTAGTATTCAACTTTAATTCATTA
>WOGN01007017.1:0-12087 GCA_015342105.1 Leptinotarsa texana | reverse complement strand
TTCCCTGTGGTACGCCTTTTCCTATTTCAGTGAAGTCTGAGAAAAATTCATTATTTCGTTGCCTAATATATACTTTTTGCTTCCTGTTACTCAAATACGATTTCAAGAGATCCAAGGCATTTCCTCTTATTCCGTAATTGAAAAGCTTTCGAAGTAAAATGGAATGATCAACACAGCCCCAGTTAGCGAATACATCATCAACATATCTTTGCCATTTGTTTGAAGGTGATTGGCAATGTTTCATGATTAATTTCACTAGTTTGGACTTCCATTGTCTAATATTTGTCAAATGATTTGAAATCCCCGAAACAACTGAAAAAGAAGAATTAAAAATAAATAGCTGAAAATAACAATAAATTTATTTCAATTCGTTAATTTCAGCTATTTATTTTTAATTATTCTTTTTCAGTTGTTTCGGGGATCTCAAATCATTTTATATATTAGACAATGGAAGTTCGAACTAGTGAAATATATTTGCCATATCATTAGACCATTCTGTTGCGTTTTGATGTATGTTTCCTCAAAATTCTCCATGGAAATATTACTCAGAATTGGTGACAAGGATGATCCCATTGCCATTCTAAATCCTTGGCTTGAACTGGAAAAAATTGTATAGGTACAAATTAGAAACGATGGCGAAATTGCATTAAATAGGCTTCGAATTGATCCTGCATATACCAGATTCGCCAGATTTGGCTCTCAGCGACTTTTGGATGTTCGCAGACCTCAAAATTATCCTCATCGGTAAGAAATTTCGCTCGAATGGAGAGGTTATTGCTGAAATTGAGGCTTATCTTGAGGCAAAAGATAATTCGTTCGACAAAAGTGGCATTGAAATGTTGGAGGGGCGCTGGAATGATTGTGCGGCTTTTGATAGAGATCACGTTGCTGGATAAAGCCATGTTTGAACAAAAAAATGCGTTTTCTTTCTAAGGCCCGGGACCTTTCATCCCACGTTACATCATGGATAGATTCAACTGCAGAATTTTAATAATTCTCGTCCTTAATAACCATATTTCAGTTATATCAATTCTTAATCAATTTCACGCAGTAAAACATTTTGACACACAAAGAGATTACAAGGAACACCACGTTAGCAAAAGCTAGAGGAGCAAATATTGCCCAAAAGCCATCGCTCAACGCTGCTGCCCCTTTATCATACGAATTAAGTTTATTACCATGTCCTTTTAATAAACATATCTAAGCAAACATACTTTCGTATCTTTAGCACTGTAAAGACACGTGTGACAATAAGAGCCAAACAGCACAAGGTGTAAAGTGGGTTTCCATGTAAAAACCGGAGCATCATTCGTCCGAATCGGAATACAAATGATGAGAGCTATTCATTCAGACAAACACCTTGTATCCAATAAATTCAGTTAGCGTTTTTGTTGCATTGAAGTGGGATTTGTCCGGATCTGTGGAGCCCCATAAACAAGATAGTCACGCGTGTTTTGCCCCCACTCTCGTCGCCTAGGCGGGACGCCACGCCCGGAAAACGCTGTCGCAGTGGTGGGGGTCCAATGAGGCCTCGCGCTGGCGCTGTAGCTCCGCTTTTTTCGTGTAGTTGTTGGTTGTAAGTTTTTGGAACGCCCCTATGCGCGGGTGCAGGGGGCAGAGCATTTCCGTTGGATACACGACAGGCTTATACCTCAGTTACTATCAGATCGCTTCGGATCTCACATCGCTGTGTGATTGTTGTTTGTTTATGTTGATGTGGCGACGAGGGTTATTTTTCATCACACCAAGGACATGATGGTGGTGTTGTGTTTACGGATGGATTAATTTTGTGTTGTGGGTGACTGTGGGAGCTACATTATTTTTCGATTCGGACCAGTTGACACTTGTAGTGAAATGGCAGCTTATGCACAGTTTGGTTACTCCTATCCGACGGCGTCACAGGTATCACTTATATCATACAATTTTTCGGTTTGAATTCTTTGGGAAACGTGGTAATTCATTAATGCACCACTGCAATTATTATAAGTGATCACTTTCGTTTTCGTTGCGATATCTAGTTGAAAATTTCCAGAAATGGGTAATTGATTTTGATCCCAGTGTTTCTATTTATAGATCCCCAGTTAGTTCTCATAGATAGTGGTATTCCAGGACCGAAAATAAACGTGTCTTTGTAATGATATCGATTTAGATTCCTATAAACCATTTTTGTATCCACAAAACCCGTTAAATCTTACATAAATCATTCAATTTTTGATAATCGATCATCAGGAGTTTCGAATAAATCAGCCTCGTCTGATGATTTTTTGTTTTTGATGAGAAACTGAGTCTTTGAATATTTCTACTACATAACATTTCATCTATTTCATTTGGTAAGCAACATCTGTGTGGAAAATATACACTTTTTTGTTTGAAGTACAATTTTTGACATAAGACAATTGACTTTTGTTCGTATATTCTGATTTTGACATACGACATTATTTTTTAGGAAGATTTATCTCATGCACTTACTTAATTTTCAACAATTCATCGTTTTCAAGTCAGAATTTTAAAAGATTTTCAATGTGTTAGGACGTTCCTTCACCGACGCGACGCGACGGTAGATTTGTCTAAGAATAAAAATAGCTATTATTAATTTTTCAAGCTAAATCAACATTTCAACTTCTATATTATCATTTTATCATAACAATTGAGAACAATTGAATGATTTTATTTCGATTATTGTTTTAGAAATTGAATAACGACGAAAGATTTATTCTCCCATGTTCATTCATCATCGTTTTAGAGTACTTTTCAATATCAACTAGTTTAATATTCTTGGATTCAACATAGGAAAAATATTTCAGTCAAGATTATAATCAAATTCCCCCAATACCGAATACTATTATTATTTATAATTACCGATCACTGGTTGAGCAGCCGACATAAAATAATGTATTGGCATACCAAAAGACTATATTCATGTTTAGACTGTATAACTTAACAATCAAATTGATTTTCCTTTTTGAAATAAAATGGATTTGTTAGTGATGCGATTTTCTGACTATATTATCAGGCTGTATTATTTGCATACCGTCAGTTAACCCAATACTATTATTATTTATGACTACCGATCACTATTTCCTAAATGGTTGAGCATCCGATATAAAATAAATGTATCGGGATACCTAGAGACTATATTCATGTGTAACACTGTATAACTAATGAATTAAATCAAATTTGGAAATTGATTATTTAGTGATGGGATGTTCTGACATATATTATCAACCTATATTATCAGCATATTGCCAGCTAACCGAATTCTATAATTATTCATAATTACCGATCACTATTCTTTGGATGGTTGAGCATCCGACATGAAATAATCAGAATACCAAAAAAATTAAAGACTGTGTAAATAATGAATCAAATAATTTGCTTTGGCAAGAAAATAGATTTGTTAGTGATGCGATGTTCTGACATATATTATCAGGATGAATTATCAGTTTACCCTCGGTTAACCGAACACTATCGTTATTTATAATTACCGATCACTATACTTTAATGTGGTTGAGCAGCCGACATAAAATGAATGTATCGGCATACCAAAATATCATATTCATGTTTAAGACTTTATATCCAATCATCCTTCATGGGAAAGGTTAGACTTTTTTGGAAACTGAAATTGATGTTACTAATGCGACGTTCCGGCATATCAGGCTGTATTATCAGTACCGTCAGTTAATTTACAGCTCATAGAAACCGGTGTTTAGGTTCTTTAATTAGGGAATTGGAGTCAAAATGGCGATAATGGTTCCGTTGTGTGTTTAGCTAATGCATTTCGAATCCAAATAATCCATTATGGGCGATGGAAAGATAGTGAATTAAAATATGTGCCTATTCAAAGGTTTCCTTTTGTATTCAACTCCACCCCTATCGTCCTCTTCAGTCGTCACACATTGTGAGTCTCGCCATCTTCATTTTGAATTTTTCCATAGTAACGGTTTATACTTGTTCCGGGTCTTAATTTGATGAACACGTTTTTCAAGTTGTAGTTATTATGATTCATATATCAACCTTTGAATTTGAATAATCTCTGGGCCAACTTATATTCAAATAGTTGATAAACGTTAGTTGAATAGCTGCAAGAGTAATTCTGATTTATGTTCAGGTTATGTACCTGCGGGATATTGATTAATAGGTAGTTCAACTCTATTCATGAGTTGAAGAATGTGACAGATGTACAATTTTTGGGATATTCAAAAAGTAGTTATCAATATGCAAAAAAAGTTGATGAATGATTTTCACTTGAAATAAACTCTCACAGTTGACAGGTAGCTGCCAATATTTGCGTTGTTGTTTTGATACCGACTATTTGAGACGAGCTCGTTTGGTCAACTCCATCTTTATTTGAAAAAAGTTTTAAATTATTCACAACAACGATGCTATCAAACATTCAAATCTAGCTTTCACAAAACTTAAATGAGTCTATAAATTGTTATGATTGATAGTGTATTACATTCCATAGATTAGACAATAGTTACAGAAAATCACTGACATTATTTCGAGAACCTGTATATGTAAATTGATGATTATTGATTAGTAATTTGTGATACTAGGCATAGATAAACACAGTACCTGATTATTTCTATTACTAATACTCCCAAATAGGCATCATTAGGCATCAAACACGTATAATTGATAAATCGAAATCAAATTGAGCATGATTTATTCATCTCACTCGTTTTATTTTCTTGTTATGTCATTTTCACTCACGTCTTTATGATGCTGAAAGAAATGTGTTTTATTAGACTTATATTTTATTTTGTTATTTTCAGAATTTGATTGAGTTCCATTGATAATTTTAGATGATGTGGATAAAAGAACATTACTTTATATACTTCTGCCAAAAATTGACATCGAAAAAAAATTTGGTGGTCTTCGAAACATTGAAAATAGAGTCATAAGAGTGGACCAAAACTAGCAAAACCGAAAATATTAAAGTTTAATAATATTTCCCAAAGATAACGAGGTAGGAACAATGGAAGAGGTAGATCTTTTGAATTATAATTCGAAGTATTCATTTTCTACGACATAGGCATCAGGCCAAGAAAAATGTATTCCTACGATTGAGGTTAACTTCGGAAAGTACATAAAATCAGTAATTATCTCGTTCGCCGCAAAGAAGCTGCCGAAGAAACGCACTCTACTTCCTAATAAAGCACATCTGTGTTCAGTTCAGTTGAAACCGGATTTCCAGGAAGCATAGAAATCGCTAGGTGAAGTAATTACAGATTGGTATTGGGCTCACGTGCGTAAAGAAACGAATAAACATGCTGAGGGCCGCAAACATTTACCCAGCACTCATGGCCGGGTAATATACGGCCTTTTAGACAGCCGACAGGGTTGCCAACGTTATTTGTGCGGGTCTGCCGAAAAACACTTAGCGGTGTTCTGGTTCTTTGAGAGTCATAAAATCGAAATTTCCTGCTAGTTTGACCGATAAACATGCTCCTTTTCATTATTTAATCAACAAAGTACTCCATCTCGTATCTGTCTGTCTGTCTGTAACAACGGACGGAGTGACTCACGAGGAGGGGTTAGGGGGGTATTGCATTAGTGTTTCAAAAAATGCCTGAGCCCTTTGAGATATAACACATTTCTCATAGATATTCAGGTATTTGAAAAGCAATTTGGTCAGATACAATATTATTTCTTATCAAGTTGAATATGTTCTTCAGTTACCTCAACCATTACTTCCATATCGGCTTTCATACTATCAAAGTTGAATTAACATCTTAGTAGAGGAGCAAATTTACAACTATCGCGCAATGAAATGAATACAAGCGGACTTACAATCTGAGGCCACAAGTATAATGAAGAAAGTTTGCATTAACGTTTATGTAGCGAATCATTTTGTAGGTTGAAGCCACATTTTTCTTTTGTGTTCTCGTTAGCTAAATATTGAGGAACTCATCTAATGTAAAATCGATAATTGTAAATATACTTTTTTTGAGTTAACTTGATCGTTAGTAACGGGTGGATTTCATGAAAAAGTACCCAAAACTAAATGTTGTGAAGAAATGGTTTAGATAAATGAATTGCCTAATAGTACATGTCTACAAGATAGTATTTTATTTGAAGTGAAATCATTTGATTGAAAATATTTGTTACGACACTAATCAATTTTTTCTTGAGTTTGAACTTCAATTTATGGAATCTAGATGTCGCTCACCCTGAGGTTTTCCAAAAGAGTTGCTTGTGACTTCAGGACACATATAAGTTTCAGCCTAAAAGTAAATGAATATATCTATCCGTATGTTGTAAAACATAACTAACATCTCAAAGCATATATGTACGAATTGTATTGAAATACTTGCAGCCTTCTCTAAGAGCAAACAAAACTTGAAAAGTAATGTATTTCTTTATTTAACATATATTTTATTGCCTACATTCCTGACAGCGTACTTCCCACGCTTTAAAACTATTTAAAAATATACTATCTTGCAATTCGACAGAATGATGAAATCTTGATATATGTATACAGGGACGCACAGAAAACTACAATCCCCGATCGGTCTACGTCTTTATTGAAAAAAGTTTATCCTTTCGAAGCTTAATATATGTGTTTACCTCCTATTCCCTTCAAACGTAGGTCCTTGATGATGACTGAATACACTCCAGTGTTTCACATCCTGTTGAACATCCTCAATGTTCTACTTGCTTCCATTCTTTCACTTTCATATTATGTACCTATTTATTGTATTTCAGTTCACTCATTTGGGATATAATAAATATTATTATTACGGAGAGACATTCAGATGCTTAGTTAATTGTGGATTTCTGAAGTGGGTTTATCCGTATCAGAAACGTACCCAAGATTGGATACGTTTCTGTTTCTGAATTACTGTTCAAGGAATTACATGTTGTCAAAAATATGTTTGGTTATAATGTAATAAAGCACACAATTAGGTGACTATTAAATTTCATAGTGAGAAGACACCATCTATACAATGAATTTATATGTTTTTAAGCAGCTGAAATGAATATTTTCAACTATTATTCCATCCAAATCTTGAATCTATCAAACAGTATACATCAATGTATATATAGAAATAAATCATGTATATGATACTGTGAATGTGCAAGCATAAAAAAGTTATGATTTTACCCAAGCACATAATGTGTTAGTTGATATTATTCTCAGATTCAACTGTGCCAGCTTTTCTGCCAAACCTCTCTGACTCATCAGCAAACATAAGCATAATCAAAAAGTCAATTTCCAAATCAGACAAAGCGGTAATAGAGCAAATATCATCCCCGTGAATCTAAAGTGTACGCAAACTTCAACAAATTAGTTATCGATAGTATAACAGAGCTATCTAAATCCGGCCATTAGAAAATATTGTACAATCATTTCTCTATTTATTCTAAAAACACTCTCAGAGATTCGCGTGAAGAGGATATACATCAAATATCCATTTGTTCAAGATACTCCATCATTTTGTGTCACATTATCCACAATATGAATGATAAGCGAATAGCGGTAACATCTGTTCCTTAGATTCCTACAAATAAAACTTGTTATTTATGCTGGAAAAGCACCTAGCATACTTAATCAATTCATTTATCAATATATTTTTGTGGTTTCGTTGCTATTCGTGCTGTGTATAATATATAGTTCATTGAATGATTCGAATTTATAGCTAGTTAGTTTCCATTTTGAATTAAAACTGGATAAATGTCACTGTAACCAGGTAGCTGAAGAGATTTATTGCTTCTTGCTGCTTGAGATTTGAAATGTCAGAAATAGCTGTCGCCTTTCTAACAACTTATTATTATCATTCACCTCATTACGCTTATCGCGACGTATTCAATTGGAGTGATCAATATAAGGAATTTTCAAAATCATTGACGTTGTCAACATGAGGAAGTCCTGATATTAAGGATACTTGTCATTTACTTTCACAACATTCCCACAGCAAATGAAAATGTTATAACCAATATGAATTGGACACTGTCGAAGCTGTTTTTCGAATTTTTTGGCCGTGATCTGCAGTTTTCTAATGACTTCTGGTTTCGTCTACTACTGCGTATATATCATCAAACAGGATGAGGCAACGAATGCAATGCACCTACCTGGCAAAATTCCAGACTGGCTATTGCCAGTCAATCCAACACAAATTACCATACCATTGCGTTGAAATAAATTTATTGTTTCCTAACATGCACACCAAATTCTCCTTCGAAATTTTTTCTGTTTAGGAGAGATTTTTGGGAAAAATGGTTTACGCTTTCTACAGTCCATTTTTTTCACAAATCTGAGGGAAACCTCAAATTTCTTACAGAATGATGTGGAAGAAATGAATGAAAGATTTTCCTTCAAAAGATATCCAGGATATTCAGTGGCAGTAAAATGATACTCCCCTTTATAAAACCTATAAATGTTTCGCTTTCGACCACCCAATGGTAAAAATTCAAGCGGCTCTATTCATGTTAAAGCAGGGCGTAATTATCAAAAAGCAGAAAAACTATTCCTATCGATCCAATATGTCAAGAGTACTTGAAAGACTCGGTCATTGTTTCAGAAGACTGGTTGCGTCAGTAAAAGTGGTAGCTGTGAACCGTGAGGTATCCTCTACTACTTTTGAAAAATAAACTGAAAAATATATATTACATACCTGCTCGGACGCTCCTCAGTAATTCCTAGAAAATGATAATGATCTCTGACTTTTTTGAACGCATATTCTTTAAATATCCACATCATATTTGGATAATGATATGCATTCCCAATATTTGGGCAGTTAAATGTTTCGGTAATCATTCTAGGTGATCATTTCGTGAGACCAAATGGATGGATGACAATTATTCAAAACGATTGATAAGCAGACGTGGATTTTAGAATGGCCTGCTAATTATTTGGTAGTCATGTCGTAATGAAAAATTTGTTTATATAAGATCATAACAACCATGAAACAATATTGAAAGTTCCTATATTTTTTTCAAATGGGGGCGGTAGACCAAAAAAATCGAGATTTGATGGCTCTAGTTTTTGGAGAATATTTGATCTGAAAAAAAATTCTAGTTGTCCGAAATAGGAAGCTATTGTCCAATTCAAACGACCTTGTAGGTCTTACCATTTCCTAGATAGCAATGGCTCAGAAAAAAAAAACAGCCTGTGTAATGTAAAACTTTAAATTTGTAAACAGAAATCATTATTGTAAGGGCGAATGAAAAAATGTAAACTACAGTTTTGAATACAATTTTCAGCAAAATTATGATGTTGATCATTTGTCTGAGGATTTTTCAGTTTTCAATAGAAAAAGAAAATTACTATAAAAAAGAGTCTCGTCAACGAATGACAAGTTTCTCTGGAAACACGTTTAAAAATGATTCCATCCGACGTAAATATTGTCCAACCTTGTCATCAAGTCCTGTTCAAAAAACAAGAAGGGATGGTACATATCAACAGAAACTTTTTGTTCCAGCTGTTGGTATCGGGTCAACCAACCACCAACTCCGGCTCCTCTCCCGTTTCCGGTTCTTTGAGTCCCGGAGGATCTGCAGGTCTTCCCGGAGCCCTCTCTCCTGGAGGAACCTCCAGTACGGGCCCCACGCAATGTTGCGAGTCTGGACGACCTCTGGTTACTGACCCGGTGACGGGCCAGAGTGTGTGTTCCTGTCAGTACGATTCCGCGAGGTTGGCTGCCCTGCAGTACCGGAATGCCAGCGTCGGCATGTATGGAACCCCTTATCCGTCGACTGACCAAAATCCCTATCCCAGTATAGGCGTTGAGAGTTCTGCTTTCTACTCACCACTGGTAAGTTGATTTGTTGAAAAATATTTTTCATTATTCCATCAAGATCTTCAGAAATCACTAATAAAGTGAAAATTGTTTGATGATTATAATGAATGAAAAATGATGGTAATATTAAGTTTTTATAGTAGCTGCAATAATAGTCAATAAAACAATAGAAAAAAGTGTCATCTTTTTGAACATTTTTTTGATTTTTGGAGTAACAATTTTTCATCGGAGTCCTGTTTCCACTGTACTCGAGATCTTTGGGAAACTATTCAATCATATTGAGAATTTTGATTGCATTGCAGATGCAATTCAGAAAACTGTGAGTCTGCTTATCGAGGGTCTTGAAAGAGGTGAACACGTGATAATAACCATGTGTGATCTCTCTGAAGCATTCGACTGCGTTTTGCACGATGTTTTGTTGAAAAAGTTGGAGTTTAATGGAGTGAGGGGCTACCACTCAGTTTATTTCAGTCATACTTATGCAACCACATATGAATTGTGGCATAGTTTTGTGGGATAATTCCTCTCACTCCATTAAAATCTTTAGACTTCAGAAAAAAGCAGCCGCTTTTCAAAAAAATTAGTATACTACCACTTCAGTATTAATATATAGTCAATTTTTTGAAATCCATAAAATGAATCAATCTATTCGCAGCATCAGGATATTCATCTATTATGCTACAAGAAATGCAGATCTGTTCATACAGCCTCGATACAAACTCACAAGGTCTATTAAAAATTCATTGAATATCAATCTAAACAATCGTCTTCCTAATTTGTTCAAAGTGCTCAAACAAAGCTCCTTTGAAAACAGAGTCAGAACTATTCTCCTGGAAAACTGTTTTTATAGTACTCAGGATTATTTAAGTACTTCAATTATGCCGATTTAGATTTGATTTTATTTCATCTGATGTGTGAAGCTCATGTTTATACAAAATATTTGTTTTTTTGACCCTTTCAATAATTTAAGACTGATTATTGTAATGTTCAAAATTATCTTTCATTTTATTCACAATATATGATTCAATATTTTTAACTTGTGACTAGTTTTTTTTTCTATGTATATTTCAACTGACCTGCAACAAAAATTCAAGTGTAAAGTTGTCAAATAAATATATCTATCTGTTTATCTTTGGACGTTTACTGCGTTCTGAATCCTCAGTAAACACGTTTAAAGTCTGCAAACCAACGTTCAACTCTTCATGGAGTCATCCATATTTTCTTCATGTAATCTGTCATTCATTTTCAGGTCACTGAGCTACTTCCCATTTCTAAAGAATAACTACTCATTGTTTTCCACCCACGGTTCTTCCAGTGAAATTTTTTTGAAACAATATTTATTTTCTTTTGCATTTTTCAAACGTAGCGTGGAGTCGATGAACAACTCCATTGTGATCACATCAACTGAAATTGCTGTAGTCCAACCCTGTTCACAAAATCCGATAAAACAAAAAGCGGCGGGGAACAAAGCAGGCTAAAAAAGCAAATCAATATTTTGTCTACGAGTCCGAAAAGCCTTTAAAGTGGACAGGACATAATCTATTAAGTACCATACAAGTATAAAAGCCAAATACTACAACTTTGAGCAAACTAAAGTGAAATATGAGTACGTTGGCAGTTCATTGGCGAATAGGGTTTTGTTTGATGTGCAAGTTCAGCGGGAAATATCCGATATCAAGGATATCTGCCCATGTAATCTGTGCCTGTGCATGTTTGTTCTGAATCGAATTTAGTCCGTTCCATGATTGGAAACCCTTGTTGTGGTTGTTCTTTTTCTCTTAGGTGGACACAAAACGGAAATTTAGGCAGTAGGAAAATTCTGAATGTTCGAGTATTGCAACTATAGGAATTTCAAAATAAGTCATACTTCCCCTGGTGTCGAAGTTGTGAAGCAGAGATAAATACATTGCTAATCTTAGCAGTTATTGATGAGTATTTATTTTTTTCGCTGTAATGATGAGTTGATATTTTTTGATATACCTGTTTTTTCGTTTCACAAGTAACTAGCGACCGCCACGGCTCCGCACGGATGCAATGCTGATACTGAATATACAGTGTGTAACAACGAAAACTTAACAGAGCCGTTTTTGGATATAAAAAGTAAGATTTTTAAAGAGAGCTCGGACACGTCAATTTCTAATTGAAGGGGGACACCTTTCAGACTAATCAGATTTTTTTTAGTACGCACCCCCTCGGAGGGGTGCATCCGATGACCCTTATTCAGATAGGGAGAGTAGATCGAGTGGCACCTTGTTTTAAAGGTATTTCGAATACCTTTACAACTCTGTTGGAAAAATTTTCATAACGATTAGTTTTCGACACAATTTGAAGTTAAAATTGCCAT
>WOGN01007016.1:0-11559 GCA_015342105.1 Leptinotarsa texana | reverse complement strand
AAATATCGATTATTCAAACGGAGTTCTTATGAAATTATTTATTATACACATGAACAAAGTGATCAAATCATTTTCAGAGAGTGTAAAAAATTCAACCAAATGTATCCTGAGTTAACACCAATGAACGAGAGGAAGTTTGTAAGGTTACAAAATAATTTTCTTAACTATGGCTGAAAATTTCCAGGGAACAACTGTACCAAAAAACAGTCATTTCTAGGTAAAAAGTAAGATTTTGTGGGCAAAAACATGTGAAAGTACAGACAATAACAGATTAGGATGATTCAAAATAACAAAATTGTAAACAAAATATCACATATTCACAATAAATGCTGAAAATGTTGTCCATTACATCATAA
Source organism: Leptinotarsa texana (assembly GCA_015342105.1). NCBI lineage: Eukaryota > Metazoa > Arthropoda > Insecta > Coleoptera > Chrysomelidae > Leptinotarsa > Leptinotarsa texana. The sequence continues at coordinate 11,203 of WOGN01007016.1, read as the reverse complement.
ACACTTCAAAATGTTTTTTTGTACGCGACGTGTGGCTGTTTTTTCAATTTCCTGGGGATCCAGATCTTCCAAAAATGTATTAATATACGGGGTGCTCCATTTAAAAAATATTATTGCTAGGACTTTTTGATAAAAGTGGCAACGCCGCAATACTGAAAATATTTCAGATCGATAGACCAGGTTAGGAAATGCGAGAGGTCAAATTTTCAGAAAAATCATACTTTGCGTTTTCCAGAAACGTCTAACCCACCATCGACCGTGAATCACGCTGGATATATGGAACATGTTGAAGAATCTTGCCAGAACGTATCAAAAGAGTTTCAGTTCATATGCTAGGAAGAGTACTTCGATCACGCCATTGAAGATGACTGCCGCAGTTGCAGTCGAAACTTTTGGAGAATTGAGAATGTAGTTCCTATAAAGAAAGGTTGAATATAATTCGAAATAGTTGACGATTTTCTATGAATCTATTGGTCTTTTTGCATCTGAACTATCAATTGAATAAATATTTTTTTTAAATCAACCAATTTTTCCTATAAATAATATTAGAGAAATGACTGTGGCAGAAATATACTACTTACAAATTCAAGTAAACCTTATGAGCGGCCGTGAGAACATGAAAGGAATCCAAGAGGACACCGCTTCCTGAAAAATCGTTCGTTGTGTTGCTGAGATACGCCTGCCAAGGGTAGGCACCGAAACTGGAGGGACCATCTGCAGTTGTGTTGGGGGGTAAAAATACTTGTCCGCATTGGGTGGCTGCACCATAGCAAGGAAAGAACCCCGTTGGGCATAAGGGTGTCTGTGGAATTGAAATGAAGAGGTTGTAAAATCGTTTAGTTCGCCCAAACATTGATATGAGTATAATAAGACTTCCGAATTTTTCGTGCATATCTTCCACATTTACAACAAAAACGATCATGTGATAGCTATACAAATATAAATGTCTATTTTAGACTTTCACTTATACTATTTTGGTTAATTGTCTTTAGTGGTGTTCCGTTATTTAGGATCTTCCAACAGGGCTTCCAAACTTTGACAACTCTCAAGAACTCGGCCTGTCGCAGACCACAACTTGGCGAATTTTGCATCGTGGGCCTGCATCCATGCAACATTCAACTGACCAAGGAACTGAAGGTAAACGAACGTACACAAAAACATATGTTCACTGAATGGGCTCTGGAGCAGTTGGAAGTGACCATAGTTTTCATCTACAAATCATCTTTAGCGATGAGGCCCATTTCTGGATGAATGGGTACGTGAACAAACAAAATTGTCCAATATGGAACGATGCCAATCCACATGAGATCCAGAGGGTTTCAATGTTTCGTGAAAAAGTCACTGTTTCGTGTGAATTTTGGACTGGCAGAGTCATCGGTTCATATTTCTTTGGGAACGTCATTGGCCAGGCCATCAGTGTCAACAGCGAGTTCTAGGTCAGTGATTACCAACTTCTTTTGGCTTGAATTGGAAGATATGGACAACAAAGATATGTGATTTCAACAGAAGGCGCTATGTGCCACACAGCTCATGCCACATTGGATATTCCGCACGAGTGATTTGGGGGCATGGTCATCTCACGTGGAGGTGATATGAACTGACCACCGAGATCGTGCGATTTGACCCCGTTGGACTTTTCCTTGTGGGGTCAATGCCAATAAGCCACATATCACAGCGGTCCCCAAAACCAACATGTCATCGGTTAAATGGGCTTGTTTCAACCTATTGAAAATAATACTGGTTTGCTTATAGACTGATCGAGTTAGGGGTATATTATACTTATCGAGTCTAATCGGTCCCAATACCTCTTTATGTTTGCAGAAAAAAGACAAATTCGAGAAGCAAAAGTTTAAATTGGCCGCGTGTCTGTTGACCAATAAAATTGATCTTGTCTACAGCGGTGTTGCCATGTGTCAATTACTTTAACAAAAATACGAAGTTACGAAACATTAGAAGAAGTACTTTGTCTCATACGTTCAAGAGAAATAGCTGACTGGGTGGCAATATGGCTAAAATATAACGTAGAATTACTTATTTTTAGTGGGTGGCATGAATGCATAATTGATTTATTTTATTAGGTTCATGAGCCTTCACGAACCATTTAAAAATAAAGGTCGTTAAATTCTATTCGGAACTATGGTTTTCGATTACATTTTATTTTATATGGAGAAATTTTTATGAATTTAAACGTTAACGGGTTCATATACACTTCCATTATTAAAATTTATGTGATATCAACATGAAAATGTCCACTACCGGAGATACCTATCCCAAAAATTACGTTTTTATTGCGTTTTGTGTTATTTGGATCCCATGTATAATTAATTCTTCCTTCCAATGCATTTCTTCTTAGATTTTTACTTTGAATCACGAATGAATCAGAAACTGTTTATAGACTCCGTGAATTTCACAATTTGGCAATGTTCATTATTTGTATTGATCATATTGGTCAATCGAACAAAAAGCGGGACTTGTCCCGTGACGTCATAGGCCTAGAAAATCCGATTTTTATTAATTAATTTCTGGGAAAACAACGCTATTTAGAGAACTGAAACAAAGTACACTATTTGTCAATTTGAAATTAGTACGAAATGAACTGTAAACCAAAAATCGTGAAACAAGCCCATTCAGCCTGATCCATGCACCAGAGTTTCAAATTCAAAGATAGGAAGCGCTATTTCATTTCCTTCCCCGGAAAAGATTTTAAACAGATTTTAAACAGAAGAGATAAGTTTGCCATACCGGTGTAACACTTCATATTTTCTTTATAGTTTCGACAATGTGTGTAGTTGAGGTCTATTCTTATTCTCTAGAATGGTTGCGAAAGAAATCGATGTGCTTTGTAAAAGAATGTGGAACGGTGGTTTGAGCCCTACGGCCGGGAGATCTGTTGTCACTGCCTATCGTCCAACCTGAACTGGAAATCACTTGTCACTCGGTAATCATTAGTTTACACTAGTTTTGACTTCTGATGGTTATCCATCGTAGGGGTTGGCAGCTTGTCAATGGAACAACACATTTTGAGGATACACTATAAAAACACACATTTGTCTAGTGTATCCTCACTGAACATGGCTTTTCACAAAATAATCAAGTCGTCAATCAAAGAAACATTTTGGTAGACTATTTTCAACAACTAACTTTGGTTATTATTACGCCTTGGTCAAAGACCAAGCGGACTGGTTTAAGTTTGACGATAGTCGTGTCATGAAGTGTTCTGGCGATGCATTGAATTTATTGGAGCCTCTGGAGACACCGTACATTTTGTTTTATAAGAGAGAGGACATTGTTAGATCAAGATCTTCAGATGATGTGGTGCTGCAGGTTTTTCCGAGCTGAAAAAGCAAATGCGCCACTGAAATCAATGAAGTCGCCCCGGAGCGCCAGTTGATTTTTATTGTTGTTTTCATTTCATTTTCATCGTTGTTTTGATAAAATTTGTAATTTTTACCGTTGTTTCAATAAAATTGACATAACTTTTCCATAAGAATATTTCTTTAAATTTTTTCTTAATTTTTGTTTATTAAATTTTTTTAAAATATTTGGTAGCTCATTGTAAAACTTGATACCTCTATAATAAATCACCTTCGGTCCAGAAATCATCCAGTTTAAGGAAACAGATTTTTGGAAATGGTATCTTGAGAATATGAAAGCTTCATTGAAAATGAAGCATGTGTTTTCTCTAGAGAATTGGTAGAATTGAAGAAATTCGACGTCTTTCAAGTCGCAAAGACGCGTTTTCTGCTTCATCGATATGAAATTTTTAGCCTTCACTTCACTGAAACTGTTAACTTTTTGAGTTCTTGAACATTTTTTATTTTCTATTTTCTGAGACATAAATACAAAGTTACTGTTTCCTCATGTTCTAGACAAGCTTTCCTAAATATGCACAAGATGCTCAAAAATGAAGGATCGATATTTCTGAACATTTTGGAGCACACTACGATAGATGAACCGATGGATAAGATGCTGAAAATTCCTGAATGGAAGAAGTTCGGGTTAGAAAACTCGATTTCTCCTTATTATTACAGTCCTAACCCTCGACAAGAGTGGGAAAGAGATCTAAATGGAACGGGTTTTGGAAATTACAATTTCTTTGAAGACAGTGGTGTGTTTGAATTTGAAGACGAAGAGTTTGACAGTAAGTATCAATCAAAGTTGATAGATGTACAGTGTGTCAATTTTAAAATTTACAATGTGATATGTCTCACGAACGAAAGCTGATATTGAAAAATGCTTGAAAACGTTTCTAGGATAGTAAGGGGGAACTGAAGTGACATGAAAGAAAACTCACCCCCATCAACCCCCTAGTCTTCACCCACCAAAACTCAAAAAGTTTAAATTGCAAACCCCTGCTTGTGATACATCACCAAAAAGACTACAAAACTTGCTATTCAATGGTGTAAATAGTAATTGTAGATGGTGAAGCAATAATTGTTAAACTCTGGCTTAAATGGAATAAATAATGAGCTTTTTGTTGAACTGGAAATTTATTAAAAATGTCAATTAAGTGAATGTTCAAAGTGGGTTCCGTTGTTTTGTGAACAATTATACCGCCTATTTTCAAATTCTGCAAGAACTTTGGCAAATGTTATTCCAGTGATGACGCGACATGCTTGCCTAATTCTTTCTTGCAATTTCCCAAGTGACACAGGCTGAGTTTTATAAACAACTGACTTGAGGTGAACCCACAAAAAAAGTCAGGTGGCGCCAAGTTTGGTGACCTCAGTGGCCATTCAATGGGACCTCTCCTTTTTATCCATTTGTTTGGATAATTAGTATCCAACCAGTGCCTAACTGGAGCTGGATAATGAGAAGGTGCTCCATTTGTTGGAAGTGCAGCAAGGTTGCCTTGGTCATCCGTTTTGTTCTCTAACTCATGCACAATTGAAGGTTCGATGGTGTTTTCCAGCATATCGAAATAAATGTCGCTACTTAAATTGCCTGGTATGAACAAGCGACCAATTATAGCATCGCCTAATATTTCTGCTCAAACATTCGGTTTTTCAGGATATTGATTGTGACCTTCTCTGAATCGATGCGGGTCCGTATGACTCCAGTACCGAGAGTTTTGTTTATTTACATTACCATTCAGCATGAAAGTACATTCTTCACTGAAACAAATATTTTTCAACTTCTCGGTTCAACGCGAATTCTTCCAGTGCTGAGTTCACAAAACTCAAGTCGTCGGTCTGGATCATCATCGCTTATTTCTTGAAGAATTTGTGTATTGTGCGGGTGAAACTTATGTAATTTCAACACCTTTTTAACCGATTCATGTAAAAGTCCTGTCACTGCAGATACTTGACGTGTTGATGCAGTAGGCTTCATTGAAGAATTTCCAAGAACCTCTTTTTGGGTTGCTTTATCCAGTAATCTTGGGGCATTCCTTTTTTTATTTTGCACTGATCCCGTTTCTCTAAACTTTTCAGATAAATCGCGGACGTACACGTGACTTACATTTTTGTCCGGATGCCTTTCATGAAATATTTGAGCTGTTTATAAATAACACTGGTTCTGGGAGGCAAATATGAAAATTATCTCTGGTATACTGTGAACCATCATGACAACTACAGCTGAATGACAGTACAGATCGTACAAATGTTGAAAATTGATGTCTCAAACAAACCATAAATGATTGACTCTGACAGAAACGGCTAATTAAGTTTTTATTTAACAAAAAAATATCGACAGACACTTATCATTTGAAATAATATTCCAGGAGGTAGCATTACAAGTAAAAAAGTCATAGTGAGCCGGCTGATTTCAAAGTTCGTGCAGACTTTGACAATAGGATGTGTTATTGTTTACAAAACAACGGAACTCACTTTGAACATCTATTTAATTGACATTTTTAATAAATTTGGATTTCACCAAAAACCTCATTAAATACTCCATTTAAGCCAAAGTTCCACAATTATTGCTTTACTCTGTACAATTATTATTCATACCATTGGGTAGCATTTTTTATAGTCTTTGCAATGATTTATCACAAGTAGGGGTTTGCATTTTAAAATTTTTGAGTTTTGGTGCGAAAATAGAAAATTTCAAGTATGTTTCAGAATTATATATCTTGAAAATTCTTTGTTCACGATGTGAAAATACTTTCTGCCAGAAGCTTCTGAAAATTGGACAAATATCAATTTCAATAACAGAATATTACTGATGTTTTTTTCCATCACAAGATCGTTATTGTAACACTTTGGCACGTGTTTCAATCACCAAGTGATCATCTTCAGGAGGAACATGTTCAGTCTTGAAAATCATTTATTAATCAACACACATGTTATGTAAACACTGTAGTAAACACAACTATATACACTATAGGTATTCGAGCTCAGAGAGTCGAGAGAGATAGCGTAACGCCAAACCAGTCATAATTATCAAGAATCAAACATTTGATATCAGAGAATTTTTTAACTAATGATCTTATGTGAAGGTGAGCAAGATTGATTCTTTCAGATATTGTGAAACGAGTTGGTGATGAACATACAAGAAAGGAAAGTAGATATGGGAGAATCCACCAACGCAAAACAATTTTTAAAGTAAAAAATAAATAAAATGATTAGAAATTATTGCACGAAAGTTTTCGTTGGTTAGATCTTATAGACTTCCAATTTTCTGCTTCGTGATTTTGGGATGCTATGAATCTTCGTTTTTTTTACTGGGTGTCCTTAGTTTTTAGTTCGTTACTTTTATTAGTATCGTGTATTCGATTTCGAAAAGGCTGCAGAATAAATTATCCCTTCATGTAGTTGTCATCTGAGACACTAGTATTCAGAACTTCTTTCAGTTTCAGTATATCATCTACAGTAGGGACATAACCATCTATTTCTAGAGTGTCATAAGTAATCACTATTGGGGTCTTCTATATTTCCTAGTTTCTGAACAATATTGAACAGAAAATAACTTTTATTCAGATTCGTGCAAACTGATATCTTTTTTTCACAAAATTCATAAATATACGGATACTGATACCTACGTTATGTTCTACTGATGTTTCGGCATTGAATAAGTCGACCATATTTATTGTTGTCATTTCGGAACTTATGAAAATATGGCTTATTTTCCATAAATTAGTTCATTTTTTTCCTTGTAGATCAATTCATGATTTGTTCAGAATTTGTTTCAATTGCAGATACTACTGAAACTATCTACCTTGTTATCAAAATTATGATCATTATCCTAACCTAACCTAACTCCACCTAACCTAACCAACCCCTTTTTTGGTGGGGACACTGGCAGCTCGATATTCATCGCGTTCCGGTAGTGCCGGACTCCTACCGGCTGAAACCACCCCAAAACCCTTTCCCGCACCCGGAGTTGCCCAGTAGGATATTACAGGTGCGGGCGGTTTATACTTTGATCTTTGTTTACTTTCTATTTATCATCTCTAATCTATGTTACGAGCTGGCCTTTCTCTTTCTTTTCTCTCTTTGTTTTCCGTCACCTCTCTGATATACCTAACGCCTTCAGTTCATGACCTGCGGTTTCTTACCATCGTCTCCAATAGGTTCTCTGGTGTTATCTAGGTGCCGAAATAAGTCTCTAATCCCGTTCTCTGGGCGTGCCTCCTGTCGCACTCGAAGACTGTGTGCTTCGGATCGTATCTTTCCCCACAGTATATACACAGATCGTTTCTAGATTTTTCAACCCTCAAGGTATACGTTCTGAAGGACTCGGGCCAGTCAGCGCCTACGTGACATAGTAGTTCAAAGTCTTGAAATCGCATTTCAACCACGATTTAATATGGGGTATTAGGCGTTTAGTCCATTGGGCAGTTGAATGGCTCCTCTCCCATCTGTCCTGACATTCGTTTACAGTAGTTTCTCTTTCTATAATTTTGTTTGCCTCGGTGACTCTTTCAAGACTGTCCAGACGTACTATTTTCCTAACCAGTAGGTCAATTGGTGATGTTCCCGTTATAACCCCTATAGCTTCTGCTGAAACTGTTATATATGCGGACGCCACTCTGATTAGCATCCTCCTTTGCGTAGCTGTAACCATGTTTCTATATTTGTATATTTGAAAGCATCTTGGTTAGGGCAGTCACTTGCCTGTCTGCCTAAACTAACCTAACCTAACCTGACCTAACCCAAGCTAACCTAACGCAAATGGTAATCAAAATTATGATCATGATCTTGTGAAATTTTTGAATTTAATAAGTGTCTTGAAAGTTACCACTTTCATCACTAGATATCAAAATGAACGCTAACTTAACCTAACACAATTAGAACAATTAGAATTCTAACTCAACCTAGCCTAACTAGTAATTGAAATAATGGCCATGATCCTAACCGAACCTAACCTAACTTAATCAAATCTTACCCAACTCAACTAGTAATCAAAATTATGAGCATGATCTTGTGAAATATTTTATTTGAATAAATGTCACTCATTGGAAGTTACCAATTTCATCGCTAGTATATCAAAATTAACGTTGTAGATTCGAAATTACTGAAAAACGTCCAAATGATGTCGACTTGGTGAGGGAAACAGTCGACGAGTAACAATATTTCAGTATGGAGAATTCAATTCTACACAACAATTTGGGAATATATTCGGAAACTAGACAGTATTTTTGTTTACATTTATCAAAAATTCACAGTAGTATGGAACAGTATTAACTGATCAATAGAAATAAAAGGTTCAGTTTGCATTATTTTCAATCATCGGTTTCTTCACACCGTTTTTAATTAGAAAAAATATTAAAGAAAACGCGGAGAATTCAAATGAATCCACCGATAGGTTTATGAGATATTTTTTGTGGTAATTTTGGAAATAAAAATAAGATGATTTGTTTCAGAATTTGTGTTATCAGTCAGCGTTGTGTTGCCAACTATCCCAGATCATAAAGTGGAAGACTTCAAGCAAATATTCAGAGAGTTGACAAGAAAAGGAGAAAGGGTACATATTCAAGAACGGAACGGAAAAGAAATTGTTTCCTTTGATTATAAACTGTTCACAATCTCTGCAATGAAAATCTAGTAGAGCTTGTTATGTGTATCTGAAGAATCGGCTGCTTCATTTCAAAACTCAGTATACAAATGTTTGTATGAACCATGTTTGAATGCATCTACAGAGTTTGTCTATTCAACCTACTTCCTCTATTTTCACGTCCTCTTCAATTGTAATATTTTCACTGACTAGTTCATAAAACGTGTTTCACTATACAAAAGCTTCCTCAGGTATGTTGATAGTGACTGAGCTCTCTTAGTATGAGGCTGTATGAACACGCAGAGGAAGCTGAATAGTAGAACACGTGTTGAAGTTTCGTAAACTGTTCAGGGAAAATTTTGCAATGAAATGTTACTTCAATAGGTTGAATACGTTATGTATTTTCATTATGTATCGACCATTTCCATCACATATCGATTTTGAAGTGTTTTTCTGTGTAGCCAAAGGTGACTGATCATTGAGACACAATTTTTTGTAGTTTTCGTTAACAAGTCGCTTAATAAACTCATCTAAAGGTGCTAGAAAGCTCAATAAATGTTTGCTGGTTATTTCGGCAGAAATGTTTCAATTTCTCATTGAAACAATGAAGAAAATATGTTCCTATGTGTCAGTTTGAGGAAAAATGATGTTCCTTCCAACTATTTCATTACAAAAATAAGAACTTACCTTTCAAGTTATACCAGAAAAATCCTTCATAAATTGATTTCCTATGATAGCTATAGTATTATTTGAATTGTTATAGTCTCTCGATTCTGTACTGCTGTTCCTGCGAAAGTTTAATTTAAAACGTTTGTTATGGTTGATCTTGTTCTTTTAATTTTATAGTATGTTTGTATCAATTTTCCTGTTTAACCCAGCGTAAAAGACAATTGTTGTTGTTGACGGGACGAAAAAATTATCTTCTCATTTTCTTCATAGGTTTGGTTTCCGCCACATTTTGCGGTAACTCATTCTAATAAACTCGGAAAAATACGGTTTGTGTTTGATGCAAATCAGCGCATAATGGCCAAGAATATGTGGTGAGTTTCGACAACGATTTCGTTGTGGTAGAAGCCGTAAGAAGTTCTTGGACCACTGACAGTGAGTCAGTGGCTTTAGTTTTTTCTTAATAGCCCGGAAAATTTTCAAAATTTTGTAAATTTTGTAAATTTTAAAAAAGATTTGAAAAGATCAATGAATTTGCGTAAAAAAGTCCCGACTCCCGAAACTGTATCTCGATTATTTATAATTCCTACAAAGCCCTGAAAATAGAGCCAAAAGCGGGTACTCTGGCTTCCGCGCGGCTTTCGTTACTATGACGTAAAACAAAAAAAAATATTTAAACATATTATATGTAAATATTAAGGAATGCAAAAATTCAGGTAATGTTAGGATACATTAATAAACAATAATCTGCAGTCAAAAAATTTTTATCTCTATTTTAACGTTAATTATAAATTTGTTAATTGATAACTTTTTCTGAAGTTAATATAAAAATCCCTATAATTATTAAACTAAAACCCTGGCATTTTTTTTCTTAGGTTAAGTTATCCTTGATAGGAAAAAAATAGATTAACGTTGCCAAAAATTGTTATTTTCAATTTTTTATTAACAATTGAAAATTATAATTTTATAAAAAATACATAACAATTTTTTTTATTTTTTATTGTTTCAATATCTCATGGCTAAAAACTAATTAATATTTTTTTTATTTCTTACAGCTATTGTTAATAAATTCATTATAAACAAATAAATTGCTTATGAGTAATTCGCAAATTGTTTTTTTGCATTATGTTGATTGATAAAATCATGATTTTTAGAAAAAAAATGGTTCCTTGAAAAAATTTTCTTGTTGCTAAAAAATGCGTTTGTTAATCGTTTTTTGCAACTAAATATTGAAATTAAAGAACCGTTTTTTTCAAATCATAAGTTCTATTGTTATTTGAGGTTTTAACAAAACTTTTTTTATTCTTTTTCTAATTGTTTATTTGAGAAAAATTGTTATAAACAATTTTTTTTTTCAAAACTTTGTTCTATAATAAAAGTAACTATGTATTTTTTTCAATTTATTCAATATTTTATAAAACTTTTAATATTGTGATATGTTGATACTTGTCTTTTTCATTCGCTCCTTCGCTTTTACAACTACTGAAAGTGCAAGTAATAGAATCCTTATGATTTATTGTTACATGACACGAAGTTTATGTTGGAAAGACTTAAAAAATTTTCTTTTTTTAATAAATAACGATCAAAAATTAAATAAATA
>WOGN01007015.1:0-12093 GCA_015342105.1 Leptinotarsa texana | reverse complement strand
AAAGTCATAAATTTCCTTCCATAAATCCCATTCGAAGTTGCGGCCCTGATCCGAGGGTAACTCCTGGGGTTGTACGTGTCTGGCAATTACGTTCTGCAGCAGGGCTTCTGTCACCGTTTCATCTTCTTGATTGGGTAAGGCTAGGATTTCAAGCCATTTGGAGAAGTAATCCATCACCACCATCACTACCGAACGATATGGTCGTAGGCAGTGGTTCCACTGAGGTACTGCTTCAACTATCCCCTTGGTTTTGTCTTCGAATCTCCTTTTAAAGAGCAAATCTCACAGAGCTTGCATCACTAATTGACGTCTCGGTGACAAATGATCCAATAGTACATCCCACATATTTTCGATAGAGTTCTGTTTACTCCGAAATGTCCCCCAGTGTGACCTTCGTTGAGCTTTTTGATAACTTTCGTTTTTGGGATGATTATCTGGAATGTATGAGTCCTTCCATACAAGCTTTTCCATTTTTGAGTAAGTCATCTCGAGTACACATCGAGTCCAATTGGAGCCGGTAACCCTTTATCTGCTGACTGTGTTTGTGAACCACTTGTCATTCTGGCCTCACCCTTTTGTCAATCTATTCTCGTAGTTTTCATCACCAGTTCCCTCTTTTGCGCTGCGGTGATATCTTGCCTGGTCATGAAGTTAATGTCTCCCTCAGGAACTGTTACGTCCACAGTCACGTGATCCCTCAAAGCTTCTTTTCATACCCTGGAAAAGGGACCCTTACAGGTGGCTAATGTTCGGGTGAGAGGGAACCCGAAGCAGCGGGAGGTAAGAGAGCTTATCTCCCTCTTAGAGCCGTCCATTTGCATACGGATTTCCGGCGTGATTTTCTTGAAAAACTATCTGCGTTCAAATGACTACTATTTTCTTTCCAATCGCAATTTTGTAACTCTTTGTTTCACCTTGCTATTTGTCCTTCTGGCCTTTTAAAGTTGAGGAGCCACTGCGCCAAGAATTTACGGCCATATAGAGGAGTGGAAAACCACTGCTTTAACCATCGAGCCCAATTTCGACACCAAATGTTATGTTTTCTCCTTAGGTTCGACAATAATTGGCTACAATGCTAACTAAAATTTCAGACCGATGCACAAATGTATATTGCCTTAACAGTTCGATTCGCACTGTATTTTCCAAACTAGACTATTCTTCTATGTCGCGGTAATGGTTATTTAATCCAATGGAACTCTCTGGAAGCTGGAAGAACATTCTATGGAAAAGACACGGCGTTTTAGAAGTTTTGAGAGGAGACACAACTGGGTCTGAGTGCGATCTTACCTAAGCCGAAGTCGATCAAAGACCAGCGTCGACCTAAAGAGTATCTTAATTTTTCAAATAATTTTCATTAACACTACCTCATAATATTTCTAAATTGAGTTATGACTGCAAAAATTATTTATATAATATTTCAAGCTGATGCTTTATTGAAATTTTCTTCAAAGCTTTAAATTACTGGTGATATATGAGATTTCAAAGATTTAATGACATCTCAAAATTAAACTCTAGTAGCTTCTTCAATAAAAAAGAATTTTGTTTTTTGAAAGAAGCATTCAACAAATTCATTTGCTATAACTTTAGAACACTGTTTTTAACCGTTGCACTGCTGAGGCAGAATCCACATAGCTTAACTACTAAATAAAAAGGGAATTTTCAATAATCAAGAATTTTTTGAGTAAATTCATATGTTTCCCTTCTTTTCTTACCTGAGCCGAGGCATGAACTCCCAACATACAATTCGAAGTGGCCGAATCTCTGTTCCTTTCATAATGATTGACGATTTCTTGATAATGATGCTGTCGCCAAGTGAAAATATCATTCCAGTGCACCAGGTCATCAGCTATGACTGGCAATCTGTTACGCCATGTCTTGACGATTGCCTTCATATCGTGCAAGGAATTCTGATTGCCCTGCTTCAACCCTTTATGGATCTGGTACGCTTCTTGCAGCTCCATAATCTTGGAAGAGATTGTAAGTTACGACAAACTACACGCTAAATGATGAACTTACCTGTTGCGCTGTCTGTAGATAAGGTAAGTGGATGTGGCTCACAATATGAGGTAACCGTCTCCACTCGTTTAGGCACAGCGCACTTGCGCTCTCGACGTATTTTTCTACGAATTTGAGCGGTTTGCTCTCGTCTGGTTGGCAAATCAACAAAAAACCACCGTACATAGTAATTTTCCAGCCGAGCTCTTTTGGGCAGTTGTATTCAACGTTTTGGAGAGCCTCTTTCATGAGGTCCCAGTTCGGAATCCTCCATGCGCTCTCCAGGAGCAAGTAAGGATCGTACACGGCGCTTTTGGCGTACTCCAACAAGATCTCCCACTGGTTCATCTCTTTTGCACATCTAAACAATTCAAAAATTATTAGTTACAGTCTACAATAAATCCCAGGATACATCTTAATTTTTGTTGAGAAAATCGAAACTTTTTTACTAGAGACTACAAAATATAAAAATGGTTACTCCCGACCTTATCCAATGATCCGTCCACAACAAAACTTCCCTCTGCGTATGGGCCGGCACGGGCCCCATATTATTATCGGCCTTGTGCTTCGCCATGGCCGCTTCGTAAGCCCCCTGAGCCTGCTCGAAGAACCCGTGCTGCTCGAACGCGATGGCGATGCTCGTTTCCTTATAGTGGGCGTGTCGTTGCCAAAGCCCCGCCCAGCAATCCTCTTCGCAAAGAAGGGAGTAGAGCTCACCCAAAGAATCAAGCAGTTCCTGAAAGAAAACACAACTTCAACGGTTTTTCAAGTTTTAATGAACTGATTTCGTACCGATTTGGAAGTTTCACCCTCAAATTCGTAACAAGCCGTGGCGTTACCCGTTCTGGAGGATGAATTCTGTTCGAAAGCCATCTGCTCGAGCCCCAATGCCATGCGATGCCAGAGGTTGTGTGATTTTCCGATATACTTCATTAACGGTCTGGAAGTTGAGATATTAGAGTTATGGTTAGCTGTGAAAGGGTAAACATGACTTACGGAGCTATCTGTACTGGAGGCGTACAACGACACAATGCCTCGACGAACGTGTTAACGGCGCTGGGGTGGCAATCCTTTTGGATGATATGCGTTCCTGAAGTTATGAAAGGTAAAATTTCTTGCGCCAAAGTCTGAAAATAATAAATTTCTTGTTTGAAACTTCCAAAACCCACCTATGGTAAAGTCGTAGAAGTGGGGGGTTACCAGAATCGGCTTTTATCAACTACTGTAACTCTAAACGCTTCTGAGCTTTTATTGCCAATTATCCATTACTCACGATTCTTTGGTCTTCTTCCAGAATATTCCACAGCTTCGGAAACATCGACAACCAGACGTGTTCGGCGAGCGAAGTGTCCATGTGACAAAGCTGCGCAGCCGCTATCAGAAATCGATCCGTAGTAATGCATCGGGCGATTTCGGTGGCTTCGTAATCCTTTTTTAGCATTTTGATCGTTTCACCTCGAATAACAGGCTTTTCCTCTACCAGAGGGTTTGCATCGATGTTACTAAGATCGACGTCAAGAACCTCCTCCTTGATTTCCGAGGAATCGAAAAAGTCCTGGTTCTGGACTTGGTGGCGGCTGAATTCCTCTTTCTTCTGCTTGTCCGCCGACTTGAGAGAAGCGGTGATGCTGGGGAGAATTCCGCTTTGGTTGGACATCCTGATTCTTTCACCTGTTGAGATTTAAAATTCAATATATTTCAACATTTTCTAGTAGACTCAGAAGAGAATTTGGAGAAACGCTCTAAGCCATGGTGAAAATTTTGATGAATCAGTAGATATGATAATAAATGAGTTTGATACATTGTATATAGAACCAATCAATTCAAGAACAATTCATGGATTTTCTTTTTTCACAATTTGACAATTAAACAAACTATATCCATTAAACCCGTCGAGCGGGAAAATATTATTATTTCAGTAATATTTGTTATGAATCTATTAACAGGAGTTTTTTCAAACTCAGCAATAACCCCAATAAAAGTTTGATATAATATTAAAATATGTTTTCAAATTTTAATTTCATCTTGAAAAGTAAGATTTCTACTTTGTCTCCGACCAAATATTTTCTCAAAAATTAATTTTTTTCCTTAATTTGAGGGGAGAACAGTGAAAAAATTCCGCCACTACTTTAGGTTACATATGGAATCTACAAATTAAAGAAAAACATATTTTCATATTTTGAATAGTTGATATCTCCTGATTGTTTTTTAGTTCGGTTGTGACAACTTTGGAAATAGAAAGAAAATAGTGACATGGTGGTACGAATAAGAATACACCAAATAATGTACCTGTCGTTGCTGTTATCAATAATAGCTCAATGCACTGTTTGATCCAGTAGTGTGGTCCGATGGCATCCCAATTCTGGGAACACACAATGTAAAGCAGTCTATCATGCAGCCTCCTGCGCATAGACTCGTCGAACACCTTGAAGAACTTGGCCCTGATGTGCGGCTGACTACAACGCAAGCCTGCCAGAAAAGCCGGTTCCAATTTTGAAGTCAGTTCGGTGGTTTTCAAGTGGTCGTCGCTGAAACAGAGCAAGATCGAGATGCAACGTGTGTGAACGAACAAACATGTAAAACTCACGTGTATACGTAGCTGACAAGCTCCAGGAACTGAGCGTTCAGGTCATTTTCGTCTTGGAAATGTTTTTCGACGTACTGCATCATTTTTACTAACAATATCGATTTCTCTCGCAAGCTCGGCGCTTGATTGAGAGTCACAACGTTCTTGCACTTCATCCACTCTTCCAACATCTGAAACAAACCCGAAAATAACTTTGACACAGGAACATCCATTCGTGAAACTTTGCACTCTTTTGTGTTGTGTTTTCAGTAAAATTTGTGCAAAAGGTTAGTATTGAAGTATCATTATTAGAGGCTCTCTATGCACCATTCCAGTCATTGGTTCTGTATGCATTTTTTGGTGTGGTCACTCGGCACATATTGAAAGACTTTTTGGCATCCGAAGTCAAGCTTTTCTATATTTTATCAATCTGACTTACAGAGAGGATATTGAGGCAATGTTTACTAAACTGTATCATATATATTCCATATATATCATGTACTCCACAAACACATACATGTGGCATGCCCAAGTTCAGGTGAAAAACACCTTCCCCCTTACCTCTCATGTGAACCCACGACTTTGTAGGTATGTGTGGCAAATACCCGACAGAAAAATAACAACTAACCCAGCTAAGACCGCGCAGAAAGCTGAAATAATAATTTTGTTTATTCGGGATACATTTTTTACGACCGAAACCGAAAACGAATTTCGGCAACGGTCTCAGTTTTGGCCGAAACCGAAACTTAAACTTCCTTATAAGTATTATGTTTTGTTAGTCTTTATTTTTTTTATCTTTAAATCATAACGTTATGCAGTCTTCGACATTTTTACTTAAAATAAGTGAGGTGTTTATTTGAGTAGGTGTAGATCCTTCTTTTGAATATTATTGATGGGTTTTCAAAAATATTAAACATAAAATTACTTATTCGAGTTGTTACTTAATATCACTTGTATGAAATTTAACGAGCCCTACATGACCGATCACAGCGCGGGAACTCCCGAATGCAGTTTCGATTTCGGTCGTAGTTTCGGCAGGTTTGCCGCCGAAACCAAAACTAAATCGAAATCCGTTTTTTTGCCGAAACTCGACCGAAACCGAACTTTCGGCCGGACACTAGTTTATTGAGTCCCACCCCGGAGTATGTGTTTGTAGACTTGTTTCTCGACTTTGACTGCAGGTGGCGCAGTGGAAATCCCAGTGACTGCACTGCAGATATAGCTTACGACTAGTTGGAATTACTTTTGATTGTTCGGGATAGTCAGACGGTTCACTCCGCCTGAAATAACCTACCCGGTACTCCGAAACTGGTCTATTAGTTGTATTACTGTATCTGCTACTTATTCTCATAATACCCATTAAAAAATAATATAACTACAATATCACAGGTTGATAGAAAAAAGAAGTTATAAAAACTACCATGGTACAATATTTTTCAACAAAACTCCGGAACCTATAAGGTGTATCCCCACTAAAAGTTTTGTACAAATAATATTGGGTTTATTCATTGTGTCTATTTAATATGAAGCCTTTTCTGACTCGTGTGAACACAAAAGTGTATAGCATTATTAAATTTTTATACTTTTCTTTTATTCTTTCATGATACAATATCCGTACTCACCCTAGTTATCGCCTTCATAACCTTGATATCCTTCGTCTTTTCGATGAGCCCCACCAGGATAGCGCCAATAAACGTCTTGCGCATCTCGACGCCCATGACGACGACGCGGGTCTTCACCAGGTCCAGGCTGAGGATGAGCAGCTCGCTGGTGAGGGCCGTATTGTCCGTCGATGTGGGCTGCAAGTGCTCCTTGGCGAGCCTGTGCAGGACGCGCATGAACGGCGTGATCAGCAGGTCGATGTAAGAGTGGTTGTTGGCGCAGGCCGCTTTCAGGATCATCACGGTGCCGAATAGACTCGAGGGGTTCTCTTTCTTCTCGTAGCTGCTCAAGCCTTCGAAGATAACCTAAAGGAAAACGGGATTTGAAATATAAAAAATTGTAAAGTGATAATTGGAGGAATATATACACCACTATATTCAAATGAAATTTATTTGCAACGCACATTGGATGCTGATTATATTCTTGAAAATTACAGGGATTGTGAAATTTAGTTTTCTACTTCTCTATCAATATATAAAGACCAAGGAACTTCCAAAGAATAACCTCATTCGATAATCTTCTAAATGACCTACTTTTCCAAAGTTTACTGTAGGTCCATGTTTCCTTATTAATTAATTATATTAATTATATACTATATTAGATCATTTCTCTCTGACTATTTTGACAAAGAATGTTACACGCAAGGTCATGTGCTTTCAATTAAAAGTATGTGAATGTAAGTCAGGAGGGGGAGAATTTAGAATCGGCATAAATCAACTACTAGCAAATACGTCATCAGAATATTGGATGCAAATTTGTGAGAAGCAAGTCAACTCTGCTTGCCTTTATTTTCGAATCTGTTCATAAATAGATTTGATATGACGTGTGGGTGTAGAGTTGCTGATTTGTTTGGGATTGCAGATTTTGTTTGGGCTCGTTCAAAAGATATCCAAATTTTCTCGTTTTGGAAAATATATGAATGCTAGTATTTATTGCTGGGTGCCGATATTCTCAAAGAATGTCTCAACTGAAGACCATTTTACTCACCTTCCCCACCGTAGAATACAAAATATCCAGCTCCTCGTACTTGCAGCTCAGGTTCGTGTTGGTTCTCTCCATCGGGAACAAAGTGAACAGCTTCGTCAACAAGTTGTGCACCAATTTGATGATTCTGCTATTGTTCGATGTTATACACGCGCCTATGCCCTTCTGCAAAGGTTTGAAGCTCGCCAGTATGTGGTCTCTGTCAAAGACGGTGAGTAAATAAGTAAGCAACTCCAAGGCAGTGCAGATGTTCGCGATGTTCGGATTTGGCGCTTCGATCGTCATGAGGATTTTGTCAAAGAACGCGAGTTTCAAGTCGACTGGTTGGGGCCAGATATCCGGTTTGAGAGCGGTTCTCAAAAGAATAACGCAACGCCTCGAAAGTACCTCTCCAGGAGTATTGAGTGTCGGATTGGCCGGATTCACAGACGCAGGTTCGTTTACCTGAAAGAAAACAGTTCACAAGACATATCACAGACTCTTGAACTAAAAAGAAAATACCTGGCAGGCCAGTCTGAGCAAGAAATTGAGCACCGTATCTGTGTGAGCTCTGTCTATGGGCTTGTTGGCACCGGGATCTGTCTTTATCACCGGAACGGAGACCGTGCCGGAAGGCCCGGCGATAGCGATTTTTTTTCGGCTGTTTTCTCCACTCTCATCGAACATGGGTCTTTTCATTGGAGCATTTTCAACCGGCTAAAAAAATTATAATAAGTCTGTGTTAGTGCAGTGTTTAATAACTTTGCGCTACCTCATTTCCTTCAGATTCTTCCTTGATCCCGTAAATTTCCCACTTTATTATCACCTCGGCCAATTCTACAGCTAGTTTTCTGTGTTCGAGCGTAGCAGTCGGACTGAAGCCCAATCTTTGGATGGAACTAACCATGTGCTGCACTAGATGATGCCTGACAGGATAGTATACCTAGAAAAAACACAAACCACTATTGAAAACAAGCATTCGTCATAAGCCTTCAATTTACCTTATAGTGCTTAACTACAAGCTGCAGAATGTGGAACAGCTGTTGCATCGAGTGGCCTTCATCTACGATGATCTTTTTCGTCCAGTGGGTGAGCATCGTATTCCCCTCTTCCATCCTTAAGGGCATCGAAGGAGTCAATATTTCAAGAGCTTGTCGAACTACGCTTCTCGCTTCTACTGCATGCGCTTTCAGCAAACTGTGAAAAACTAAAACCAGGCCTTTGCAAACACACTCACCAAACTTAAGCTCTCAATTACCTTGCAAAACAATTTTCCTGTGTATAGCGAACTTGTCGATTATATGCGACAGCAGCAGATGGCCGTGATATCGTGTTGCTGGGTCTATGCAGTTTTCCACCAAAAGGCAAGGCCAGGCGAAAGTCATCAGTCGTCGCAATTTGAAACCTTGGGCTTTATTGTTGGCGTCGTGATCGTGGATGTGCGGGCTGGCCTGTTCGACCAGCAGACAGGAAAACTGCAGGAGGGATATTCGCACGCAGTCGGCAGAAGGAAACGGATTATCTGGATCTATCAACTGAAAATGAAAATAGTGAAAATCAAGGGAAAGGCTTTGTTATATGTATAGTTTGTTTTGGCGCGTCGTTACTAAAAATGGTGTCATGTGTGGGGTCAGTAAAATGGTGTCAGGTGTGGGGTCAGTAAAATGGTGTCAGGTGTGGCATCAGTATCAGCTGTGCGGTCAGTATCAGTAAATATGTGGTACCTTCACATTTGGTGTCTGGCTCGTCATTAGTACGGAATTATGGGTATCTTAATGTTCATATACAAAGCTTGTACAAGTAATGATGTCAGGTACGTTCGTTATTCATATATATTATTAGTAACGGCTCCACTCGAAATATTAGGTGGTGAATTGACGAAAAATGATGTTATCTATATAGTGATAAAGGGTCTTCCATGTAGTTTAAACTGATGCAAAGAGAATCATCTACATAATCTGAATGAAGTTATTCTTTTGATCAACATTGCACTAGAAAACATACTAACGTACCTTATTGATGAACACTGAAACAACATTATCGGCGCTGTCTTGATAAGGCATGGGCGGACCTCCGACGAGTTTATTGGTTTCACCGCGTTCGAAACTAACAGCAAAACATGGAATCAAAATAAGCTGCAGAACTTTTGACTTCAACTCCTTAAAATAAACTCAATGTTACAAACAATCGAAAGCACTATTCGATAAACTAACCTGGGACATTTCGGCGGTCGGAAACAATTCCACGAACCTAAAGAAAGCTGATCTCTTCCACTCCACCGTGTAGTTTTGCGCGACGGTATTCTCCAAGAAGTCCCGCAGGAACTGAAACTCGGGAATGAATCTATCGACGGCAGCTCTTAGGAGTTGGAACAAGAGATCGATATCCGTGGGATGGTGACAGACATAGTGCAGCAATATTTTTACGACGAGCTTGGGCTCTTTCCAGTGAGTATATTCCAGTTGTTCGACGTTCTTGTGCCTTTCCTGATAAGCGTCATCACACCAAATCTGTTTCAGAGCATCGACGAGCTCCTGCTGGGTCGACAACCACTGATCGTCAAATTTGATCAGAAGAGAAATAATCCTTATGCTCTGATATTGCAGCTCGTTGCGCTCGTTCGCCTCCAAATTCGAATTTATGTAGTTCGACAACAACATAGCGATCAGGCGCTTCACCATGTTGTTCTGAATGTGGTCCCTGAGCGGCTTCCCGTCCTTGTGTTTGATCAAGAACTCCAGGTATCTGCTGAACTGACTGTCCTTCACGAAGTGGTCGTTCATCAACATTTCGAGCGTCTCCGACGGGTAGCGCAAAAGAAATTTCATGAGTACTTCGCGAAAGGGGCTGCTCGCCTCGATACCCATAGCTTGTTCGCTCTGCAGGATGAGTTGACACAGTTGGCTGATAAATTTCGATGAAGCTGCTGGGGTTTGGTGGAAGATGCCAATGATTGTCATTATTTTCTGTTCTTTTTCGCCCTTCTTGGATAAACCGGTGCCTGTATACAGAGACAATGATTCACAGTGCCGAGATTTCGCTGATGAACATTAAATAACTTACTTTGATTAGCCTTATAGCTGGTCTTAAGATTCTCCATCAGTTCCCTCAAGTTGTCGAGTAACTGAACGCACAACTTCTCATTGAAAATATTCGGAAAGAGTTGCGTCAGGTACGACAGCATTTTAACGCCGTTCAACGTCAACATTTTGACGTCACCGAGAGTCATAAGAAGTGGCCTAACGGTGCGATGAACCTTCAAAAAAATCAATATTATTAAGGAAGACTCATCAATCAACAACCACCAACCAAATCCTTCTCTACGGCGTAACCTGCTATAAACTTTTTCATACACTCGAACGCGGTTTCTTGAAGTTCGGCATTGGGTTTTTCCAGAGCCTTGTACAGAACCTCGAAAATTTGTTCTCTGACGTCCTCTAAGTAGTAACAGGCCGCTAATACTCTCAGGGCACTCGTACGCAAAGGAATGAAATTCGTGATGGATTTGTAACACGAAAAAGAATTCAGTTTGTTGTCTTCGGTGTTACACAGAGATAAAAGGTCTTGGATGAAAAGGTTGTGCTCTTTAATACTCATGTCTGGAATGGAAATGGAAGTGTATTTCACTAGTCTCTTTCAAGAGTTTCTCTTACCTATTGTGAATAATCTTGGGCTCAGAGTGGTGCAGAACATATTGCCATCCATCAGACCCATTTGCGCAATGGCTGGTTGGTGCTTGAGCAGGTGCTTCTTCGGTGGAACCATATCGGCCAAGACGTCTTTGAATGGTTCCATGACAGCCGTTACGGTTTTGTTCTGTTTCTCAGCCAGCAATCTCAACGAAGCCATGGACTAAAATTTAAAAAAGCTCGATTCTACTTTTATGCAAAATGTGCCACCACAATCATTTCATAGCATATGTATGAACTAAAAAGGCGTTGACCTTACCTGCTCCCTAACCATGGTGTGAGGACTAGTGACTTGCCTAACCAGCTCGTGCGTTACTTTGCGCAAGGCGTCGTTCTGCAACTGTTTCGTGGTATTGTCGGAGCCTTTAGGAGGTACCGCTACGCACACGATCAGCATCTTCTGGAGATTGTCCTTCGCCATATCTAGAGCGCCGCTAGACACCTCGCCCGTAAGGTCCATCATGACGAAGAGCAGTGCCTTCAAGAACATGAACATGTGCTCATATATCCACTTCAGAGCGCATCGTTCGAACATGAACTTGATGGCTATGCAGCCGCCCAGTTTGGCGTACCAGGCACGTTCATAACATAGGGCGCACATTTTTTCCGAGAGATATTCTATCAAAGGGAGTCTGCATGCCTGAAACGTACATTATAATACAATTAGAATTCAAAATATGCATCAATGTCTGACGCCTCGACATAGGCGTCGGCATATTATTTTTCAGTGGTAGTTTTTCAGTTATTTATTCTTACAATCATAGCAATTGATCACCTCATGAAAAAGTTATCTCAACTGAATTTTTCCACCATGGGTAATTATGAAAAACTTTGAAATTCAAGGTAGTTCATTTCCGAGTTGAAAACTTTAAAATACAATGAAAATACAAATCACACCGAATTCTTGTCAAACGTATATTTACAAAATAATAAAAGCCAACAAAATTGCTAGAAAAATCAAAATTCTTCTTCGTTATATTCGGATGAGGTGGAATCATCATCGGGTTGGATAACGATCGGATTTATGGAACTTTGCACATAATATTTGTTCTCTCCTTTCATAACGTGGGCCACACAGTTATTCCACACATCACCATTACGAGCGAGTGGTGAATTCATTCACCATTCGCCTTATATTTTCAAGCACTACAGCATTCAAACTCGGTGACTGATTATATTTCCACAAGCTTTCTTTCATTGTAACCCAAACCATTTCAA